>DF361533.1:5189-16184 GCA_000787875.1 Solanum virginianum | reverse complement strand
TAAATATCCATAATTTTTCAATGGGTTGTGTGGGTGTATATATGTTGTGTAGTTTTGTATTGTGTTGGAATTTATGAATTGATGTTTAGCTAGTGTAATATGATCATTTTGGGGTGAAGCAAGGATTTGGAAACTATTTATATGTTTATGTGGAGTGTTGGGGCCAAATGGGTACATGTATGTTGTATAGTGTTATGTTGTGTTGGAATTATTTATGGAAGCCTAGTTAGTATGCTATGATCATTGTAGAATGAAAGAATGATTGGAAACCATTGATATGCATATGTAGCATGTTGGCCAAAATCTTGGAATGTTGTTACTTGATGATTCTTGGAATTATTGTTATTATATTGGCATCCGAATTGATTATTGATATTGTTGGGTTTTGTTGTTGTTGATGATGAATTGAGCCGAGATGGATTCTCGGGGTAGCATATTTTTAAGGGGAGATGCTGCTGAATTTTTCGTAGGATTAAGGGTAAATTTGGAATTTAACATTTAATAAGTCCTTCGCTAATTGTGTGGCCTTTTTATGAATTATTTGTAGAATTTGGATACCCCGAAGAATAAGTTGGATTGGGTCACATTTGGAGGGAATTGGAGGGCGTTTGAGGTATTAAATATCACGACCCAGCATCGTGGGACGTGACTAGTGCCCAGATGACACCCAAACACAATTATCAAACCAAATTTCTAAAATACCAGATGCATATCTAAAATATCAAAATGCTTACTTTTCAAAATACAAATCATGCATAGGGGTCGATGGCGCCCTAACACTACATAACACCAGAAAGTTACAAATTTCCAAATCCCCATCACATATCATAACATGACATAACACCAAAATGTTTCAAATCTCTGAATCTCCAACACATATCAGAGCATGGCATAACACCAAACACGATATAACACCAAATATATCAAAAGCCCAATCACAACATAACACCAATCTAAGAGGATCCTGGCCCTTCGGCAAAGCCGATTCGCCAAACAAGACATAACACCAGAATATACATATATATCATAGTGCACATGATAACAATCGGCCCAAAAATCGGTGAATAAAATCATAATAGGCACGAGTAGAGTCGTGACTAATCATATGCATTAAAAGATCAGTACCATAAATCCTAAAAGATAAGTTAAACATTCATATTTGAAATCAAGATATTATTTATTCCAAATTCTTTCAAAATTACCACCATTTGCATAAAGGGTGTCATGGGTTCCACGGTCGATGGAAACCTAGAATAGTCCAACTTAAAATGAACATACTCATCCTAAATCATACAAACTCCTACGAACCATTTAAAAATAGTTTTTGAAGCAATCTGAGCTTTTATAAAAAAAATTACGCACATTTATACTCTAAATCATACAAACTCCTACGAAGCATTTAAGAATGGTTTTCGAAGCAATCCGAGCTTTTATAAAAAATTATGGACATTTAAAACTTTTAATAAATAAATTCTTTCAAAATTTATCAAATTTTCCATATTTTGCAACTTAAAACTTTAAAAACATAAGAGTCAATATTATCAAAAAGTTAACACAAGAGTGCTAAGGAATGAATACGGACTATACACAAGCTCGGATTATGTGAATAGAGTTTGTAGCATAACCTACATTCTTCTAAGACATGCCAAAAAGTAGGATAACTTTACATACCTCAAACGTCCTCCAATTCACTCCAAATGCAAACTGAATCCAACTTATGCTTCAGGATGTCCAAAGTATTGAGTTTACATTTGGAGTGAATTGGAGGACATTTGAGGTATGTAAAGCTATCCTACTTTTTGGCATGTCTTAGAAGAATATATGTTATTGTACGAACTCTATTCCCGTCAATCCGAGCTTGTGTACAGTCTGTATTTATTCCTTGGTACTCTTGTGTTAACTTTTGTCATAATATTGACTCTTATGTTTTTAAAGTTGTAAGTTGCAAAATATGGGAAATTTGATAAATTTTGAAAGAATTTATTTATTCAAAGTTTTAAAAGTATAAATGTCCATAATTTTTGATAAAAGCTCGGATTGCTTCGAAAATCGTTTTTAAATGTTTCGTAGGAGTTTGTATGATTTAGGATGAGTGTGTTCGTCGTAAGTTGGGCTAGTCCGGGTTTCCATGTCGTGGGACCCGCTACACCCTTTTATGCAAATGTTGGTAATTTTGAAAGAATTTGGAATAAATAATATCTTTATTTCGAATATTTATGTTTTACTTATCTTTTGGATACTGATCTTTTAATTCATATGATTACTCATGACTCTGCTCGTGCCAATTATGATATCATTCACCGATTCCCGGGTCGGTTGTTATCGTGTGCACTATGATATATATGTATATTCTGGTGTTTTGTCGTGTTTGGTGGATCAGCTTCGCCCAAGGGTCGGGCCTCGCTTAGATTGGTGTTATGTCATGATTGGGCTTTTGATATATATTGTGTTATATCATGTTTAGTGTTATGTTGTGCTCTGATATGTGACGAGGATTCAGAGGTTTGAAACCTTTCGTGTTATGATATGTGATGGGGATTCAAAAATTTGAAACTTTCTGGAGTTATGTCATGTTGGGGCCCATCGACAGGCAGACGTCCATATTTTCTCTGCCTTATGTATGATTTGTATTTTGGAAAGTAAGCATTTTGATATTTTGGATATGTATCTGGTATTTTGAAAATTTGATTTGGTGATTGTGTTTGGGTGCCAACCGGGCACTAGTCACGACCCACAGGGCTGGGTCGTGACAGAAGTCGGTTTACTATATTTTTATTTAACTACTATTCCAATTTATATTCTGTACATTCCGCTTTACATACTTGGTACATATTTCGTACTAACCCTCTTTTCTTCACGGGGTGTGTTTCATGCCTGCAGGTATTGAAGAACTATTTGGTGACCCATCAGCTTAGGATCTCCTTCTGCTATTTGAAGTGCTCCCTTACTCTGCAGCCCACTTGTGTTATACGGATGCACTCTCGTGTATTGCATTATGTATATGAAGATATCCGTTCAGGGGTACGACAGGGCCCTATCCCATCATTTGATTATGTCATTCTGTTAGAAGTCTGTGGATACATACAAGTATGAGTTGTGCCTAGTTTATTTGATTAGACCTGTGTCATACATTTGGTATGTTTGATAGGAAGTTTTACCCGCCATAGCAGCCTTATCGGCCCCTATTTGCACATATGATATTCTGTTGATTTCGTTTGGATTCTGACGGCATCATTTGATATGCAGGTCATTTTCGTATAATTTGAGGAGAATAAGTAAAGTTGTTTGTTTGAAATTTGTCTTTGAGATTGTGTTTGGGTGCCCAAGTCGGGCACTAGTGTTAGAACCCGTATTGTGGTGTTTTGGATCAATTATGAATTTGGGACCAATGTTGCAAATTTTGGAAAATTTGAGATTTAAGGGTATTTTCGAACGGTTCAAGACCTCAATTGGATTATTTTAAAAGAGGTGTGTGCATAAATCCATATATATATATATATATATATATATATTTGTGTGTGTGTTCTTTTCCCAATTTGAAGGTAACTATTGATAATCGTATATATATATATATATATATATATATATATATATATATATACATGTGCATATAAGACTTCTTTAAATTTCTAGATCATTATTTTCTTCTTATCTAGAATAATAACCAAATCAAGAGTTATTTAATTAAATTGGGTCCGCTCTAGTGTGTTTTAATTTGATTGGAGCAAGTGTGAGTGGTAGCTTAGGAAGTGTAATTAATAAATATATATATATATAAGAGTCTTATCTCTTCTAGTAGCAAAGAGTCCTAACACGTAGAAAAAAATATGTAAAATTTATTCTCAACTAAAACAACCTACGGGTTGCTACAGTAACATGGTGAACAAATTCTGTTTTTCGATTCTCTCGCTATTTTGACACTTCAAGCCTAGTATATTGGGTCCCCCAAGTAGCATGGTAGCGTTGGTTTGTCGAGAAAATACTTCGTAAAGCGGTGGTGACGATTTGAAGTTATTATATTGGGTCCCTGTTGTAGCGTGGTAGCGTTGGTTTGTCGAGAAAATACTTCGTAAAGTGGTGGTGACGATTTGAAGTTCTTAAAAGGGTTGTTAAGGTATGTGGATTTTCTTCTTGTTTGAGTTAAATTAAAGCTTGTATGTGTATTGGGGAGTGTCAAATTGAAAGAATAACCTTGAAAGGTTGCTTGTATACGTGAATTTTATGCTTGGGGGTGTTGGGTTCGAATTTGGGGAATTTTTGTATATGAAGTTGAATTGTCTTAAAATCTTGTACTTGTGTTTAATTGAGATGAAAATGGTTCTTGTGAGGTGAGAGAAGTATTGGGAAGTGTTTTCTTATACTCTTGAAGTGTTAGTTGAATTTGAATATGTATAAGTAATGAAATGTGGCACTTTGACGTTGTAAGGTTTCGTTTGGTGCATGAATGATATAATTGGATTCTTAGAGTGTATAGAAGTGTTTGCATGTGTTAAGTATGTATAAAATGGGTGGGCTGCCCTATTTTTTAGTTTGAGCAGAAGATAAAGTGCGTTAGCGCATTTTAGTGAGGATACGAACTTAGAAAGACTTATAATGTTGTTATTGTTGTTGTTGTTGATGACGATGAATTGGAGCCGAGATAGAGTCTCGGGGTGGCCTAATTTAAGGAGAAAGTTTTATAAAAGTTAAGGCTAAATTTGAGTTTTAAAGACCCGTAAAAGATTTTAAATAATTAACAACGCTATTGTGATTAATGTAGATATTGCACGTCCGGAGGAGTAAGTCGGGTTAGCTTGACGTTGGAGTTAATTTGACCTAGAAAGAGAGGTATGTAAAGCATTTTCATCTTGTGGCATGAATTAAGTATAAATTATTAGAGCTATACGCTCGAAAGTTCCTTTTCCTTTCTTATTCCAATTTGGGCTTAAATAGGCCCTTTGTTCCTTATTGGTAATTTTAAAGAAATTATTTCTACCTTGACTCCTATGAACTTAAAGTTTGCAAAATGAGAAGGTGTGATACTTAAAGTTTGTAAGTTGAAAGTGTGATACTCAAAGTATGTAAATTTGTGAATGTTTGATAAATTTGAACAATATGTATCCTAACACTCCGAAAAATGTAAAAGAATTTAAGGCAAGCTATATATTACTATTGTTATTATTATTACTACTATTTTGGGATTTTTAATAATTATATGTTAAGTGCGAACATGTATATTTTACTATTCTTTTGGAATTTTTGCTAAATAATATTTTGATCCTAGAAATTAACATTTTGCTTATCATTGAAATTATAGAAATAATTTTTTTGTGCATATTATCCTCACGACTCTAGTCATGCCTATTATGACTTCGTTCACCCGTTTCCGGGTCGGTTGTTATCGTGCGTAATATAGTATATATACATATATATATATATATATATATATATTCTGAAGTTGGCTGGATACGGTGGGGTCACTTATCCTACGTATGTAGCTTGTGTTGGAGATTTCAGAGATTTGAACCTTCTGGTGTGATGCTGTGGTATGATACGAGTTTAGAGGTCGCCATCGTTCCTGTACGTTATGCATCCTTCTAGCATTTTCTTAAAAATAAAAGAAATATTTTTTTACCTTATGTTTGCATATAAGCTTGATTCATATCCCTATGTTCAGTTTGTTACTTTTATTCGTATTTCTTTAGCTTCTGCTTTATATATGCGGTATGTCTTTTGTACTGACCCCCTTTGTTTTGGAGACTGCATTTCATGCTCGTAGGTACAGACGCGCAGAGTAGCGGGCCACAAGTATAGGATATCTATCCACCTTTTTAACAGCTCCCTTGCTTCAGAACATATAATGGTATACTTACTATTTCTTTATTTTGTATTATATTCATTTGAGGGTATGATGCTGGTCTTGTCCCATCGCATCCTGAAACTTCAGGAACCAAATAAATTCATACGAAAATATGCGAAAGATTAGACGGTTAGTCCTCGGAGTGTCCATAGACCGTGTCTAGTAGAGTCCTATTTATTGATATATCATGCACCACATCTATAAACAGGAGGCTATAGGACATTTAGGTTGTTACTCTTTTTTTGCTCTTAGATCGTGCGTTAGAGCGATGTTAGTAGGGTGACCCCCCTTCTGCTATTCCTTCGAGAAAGACGTTAACTACCCAGAGGATTAAGTCTTGCAACTATCCGACACCTGGTGTGGCTATGAGTCGATTGATTATGGTCATCCCTTGTTCTGGAATCTTGCTAATGTCGGTGGAACCAATCCAATTTTATTTCGACTTCCTGGAATTGCTATGGTTTGTGGAGTAGGTCTATTAAACTTGGTTTGTTAGGAAGAATTAAGATTGGTCTTGTTGATGGAACCTGTACCAAGGTTAGTGTAAGTGTTGAACTAAGAGATCAATGAGAAAGAGCTAATGCTATAGTCTTTCATGGATTTTAAATTCTCTGTCCAAGAGTAGCATCTGCTACTTGTGCAAAACCTGTGGGGGATGATCTAAAGGCAAGATTTGATAGAGTTGATGGATGTAGAACATTCAGTTTTTTTAACGAAATTGTCTTACTACAGCAAGGAATTAATTCTTTGCTATTATACAAAGCTGAAATATCTTTAGGGTGAATTTGAAGTTGTAGTTCCTTACCCTGAGCGTAGTTATGAAAAAAACCAACAAGGTTTTGTGGATAAGACTCTATCAATTCCTTATGGGTCTTAATGAATCTTATCTTCATATTTCAAATGTAAACTAAGCTTATTCTATGATTGTTAACGGTGACTGTCAAGAATTTACATCAAGTAGCAGTTCAAGTATGGGAATGAACTCTATAGATATATCTAGTAGGGGACCCATTGGTGGTGTATTTGAGAAGTGGTAGCTCTGGATAGCTTAACAGTGAGTTCAAGATGAGTTTTTGGAGTTGTATGTGAATCTTGTAGGTGAAAGGGTTGTTCTAAAGATCAGTATTATAACCTTCTTGGATATCCAAATGACTCCAAGTCAAAGAGGAAGTCTATAATGGTGATAGCAATGTAGTAAGCGATCAGTCCAATACAAGAAGTAGTTCAACTCTTGATGCTTCTGGTTTTGAGGGAGTGAACTATGGTTTTGACACTAATGTCCATATGTCAGGCAAAGGGAAACAGGTGGTTGATCAACTGATAAAGTAGTATGAATGAGATAAATAAGTGTGCTAAGGAATTGCAAGGCTGCACATTCACCAAAGAGCAGTACAATCAAATTCTTCAAATGCTCAGACAAAACAAAATTGTGGAAAATTATCAGTTGATGTAGTTAAGCCAATGCTGTAGGATCTCTACATTGGTAAGATTAGGGAGATTGGTAAGGATGATGAGTTATACTTCCTACTAAACCAGCTCACTCAAGGTCATGTACAACATGCTTGCGTAGTAAATGTTGGAGTTGATAACAAGCTACATATATCTGGAACGGATGTGGAATTGTGGCATCAAACATTAGGTCATATCTTGAACAGGTTGTTATATATTAGTGTTGATACTACGGACACATTTCTAAACAAGTGTATTGTTCGTCCAATGGCAAAGCAAACTAGAGCTACATTTCTAGCAGTTAGTATTAAAAGTAATGCATATTTTGATTTGGTGCGTATGAATATTTGGGGGACCTAATAAGACTCCTACTTTTGATGGGAATACATATTGTCTCCCTGTAGTAGATAATGTTACAAGAATGACTTGGCTATTTATGGAACGGACTTCGCTGGAATAGATAACTTATCAAGATACTTTACTTTACCGGGATAGCACGCGATCGTGCATGTTTGACACAGGATAACCTCGGTAATAGGTACTTTCAGTTTGTAAAACAGATGTTACACTTGCCTGTAAAGCTCAGAGAGTGTTACTCACCTCCTCCTTCACTGCACAGTTGCAGCAAACTTTTCTAGTTTTGTCTCCATACAGATTCTGGACCCAACTGGATTATGCCAAAATTCTTGAAGAAGCTTAAGAGTGCTCCTTGCAGTTTTTTTTCATATAGTGGTTGATTGTATCAGTCGTTAGTATGGGCATCACCATGTAAAGTTGAAAAGGGAAGTACGATTCTGAAGTTGAGTTGTGAATTTTCTCAATGGCATTTCCATTTTCCCTTTTCCAGCTCGTGACTTTGATAGCATTGTTGACTGCTCGAATGGTATAAGGTTCCCAAGATATGATGCGTCCAATTAAGCATGCATTCCTTCAAAGGGAGCCAACTTAGTTTACATTTTTTATTATAAGCCATTGAATTGGCATTATATACGTACTCACGAGTACACCAGGCTTAGCAAAGGCTCATCCTGAAACTTCAGGAACCAAATAAATTCATGCGAGAATATGCGAAAGATTGGATTTGGAGAAAAGTTATCATTGTGTTCTGGCAACAGTTAACTATCTTGGGTTAAAAATGTTTGCTTACCCTTTCCTAAACATAGTCTAGAATGTTTCTAATTTTGAGATAAAGGGAGGTGGCAAGCTTAAGATCCTAACTGGTAGTGAGTGGATGCCTTTTTGCAGAGACGTGTCTATATTAGAACGATCTCCTTAGAAAAGTTTCAGCTTTTTGACCAAGGAACACTGAAGCGCAGGAAGTAAGAGTGACACCAGCAAGTACTAATTCTCGCAGACTACAGGAGATGGTGGATTAGGACTGTAAATTAGTGGAGGTGAACCCAATAAAATTATGGACTAAGCAGTTGGTAAACTGCAGTGCCTATATATGTTTACACAAGAACATTATGGACATGACCAGTCAAATAGTGTGCATGAACGAAATGAGTTGCTATACAGTTGCCGCAAAGGCTTATCAAGTGGAAAAGGTTGAGAGGAATTACAAATGTTTTAATGGAACCTCGACTCCTACATACTCCTTGAAAACTAAATGTTTAGTTAGTCCTTGAATCTTTTAATGTTGTCTTTGTGAATTCGTGGTGACTAGCAATTGACTTGCAATATTCATGATCACTAGAATGCATATTATCGTGGCTGCAGTGGAAGAAGCTCAAGGAGCTAAAAAGTTGGGTGGTAGTTATCTTCTAGATCCAAGTTGATCCAAGTTTTGGTGCCTACTGATTGTTTTTTTTTGTGTTTCAGCTTACACATTCATGAATATGGATGCATCACCTAATTTTTTTTAAGTTATACTTCTTATGTTTTGTGAGTGATTATAATGCTCACAGCTCTTGTTTTCTTGATAAGTTGTTCAGGGGCTCTACAATGTGTGTTTTGTTTACTTTCCTATAATTTTGATGGAGTGAGGAGACAAAAAAAAATGTACCCTCCAGTTTACTGATCTGCTATACTGAGTTATTTCTCCAAGTTGCTCCTACTTTGAAAGTCATGTTTGGATCTGAGTTATCTCTTGCGATATGTAGTTGTTATTGGACATGTATATAGAGTGAGCTCTTCATCATTATGTTATCATCCTTTCCCTTTTCACTGTTGAATTACTTTCTTCTCATTATACTGGAAGGATATACACTTCCTAATCTACTAAAAACATGAAAATCTGAATGCGAAGAAAGGAAACAGAAAGGGAAATCATGGGAAACATCTTAATGTCGTGAGTTAGGGTTCCAGTTTGGATTATACATAATGGCATGCAACTCCATTTAAGGAAATGATGTCCAGTATGAGTGGGTCGTCATTGATTCCAAATGCAATGCTTCAAGTAATTTTTTTTCAAAGTGAAAAAAAGATACTTTTCAATAATTTTTTTTATAAGAGTATACTGGAAGACAGTCCAAATTCAGTTCGCAGAAGAAATAGTTATTGAGCGTGCAGGTTACTGAGGATCTGAGTATAAAGAACAACTCGTGGCAATATTGGACCGCCAAGTCAGGAAACTGCGAACAAAGAGGTAGACTCAGTTAAGGTGCTATGGTGCAATAATAACAGAGAAGAGTTGATGTGGGAAGCAGGGGAGCTAATGAAAAAGAGATACCCTCACATATTTCTAGTCTCTACAGGTAGTCCCTTTTCTTCACAAACTGTAATGTATGTTAAGTAAGTTGTTAAGTGTGACATGAGGTGCCATGGAAGTTGAAATTCTTAAAAATTAGAGTAACATTCGAGGAAGAATGTTCTTAAGCTGAGGGGGGAAGGATATTAGAACCTGTATTGTGGTATTTTGGATCAATTACGAATTTGGGACCAATGTTGCAAATTTTGGAAAATTCAGTTATTTAATTAAATTGGGTCCACTCTATTGTGTTTTAATTTGATTGGAGCAAGTGTAAGTTGTAGCTTAGGAAGTGTAATATATATATATATATATATATATATATATAAGAGTCTTATTTCTTCTAGTAGCAAAGAATCCTAACACGTAGAAAAAACTATGCAACATTTGTTCTCAGCTGAAACAACCTATGGGTTGCTACAGTAGCGTGGTGAACAAATTCTATTTTTCAATTCTCTTGCTATTTTGATACTTCAAGCCTAGTATATTGGGTCCCCCAAGTAGCATGGTCATGCAAAGCCCCGAAGCAACCTGGAGCTTGGTAACCACAGCTAGATAACCTTTACTCTTATTGGGGAGATCTAGTAGCACCTGTACCTGCAGCATGTAATGCAGGTCCCCCGTAAGGGACATTAGCATAAGATAATGTATTGAATATATAAGGTAGGAAACACTATATATGAAATAATAACTCAAATGAAACTTTGTACTGATGTATGATAAGAGACCACCTTTGATTATCCTATGGGATCATGTACTTTACATTCTTTACATCACTTTACCTTTACTGTAACATCTGTATAATCTGTGTACAACATACTGTAAAAGTCCCAGCTGATCATGGGTAAACTGTATCGGGTTCATCCCTATGCTAAGCTAGTATTCTAGCCCCCTCGGGCTACCCCCTGTGATAGGATCATCCCTATGCTAGGCTAGTAATCTAACCCCCTCGGGCTGCCACCTATCCATAATCCATAATCCATATACTTTACCTTTGCCTTTGAATTACCTTTAAGAT
>DF361534.1:22296-50966 GCA_000787875.1 Solanum virginianum | reverse complement strand
ATTTTATTTGTTTTTAATTACTTTATGTCATGCTATGTAATTATTTTTATTATTATCTTGTTTTTAGTAGTATGTTACTATTTTAAATTGTATAATATATTATTTAATAATTATAATATTATTTAATTTTTAAATTAATGTAAACCTACTCAAATATAAATTGTAAATAGTATCACCATGTATTAGATGTCATCTAATATTTATGATTAGTTACAAAATATTTCATCATTAAAAGATTATTTTTTAGCGATGACTATATCATACTATTTAATATGACCACATTGTCGTCATAAAAGTGTGACGTTTAGTGATGAGAATATCTTTGTCCAAAATTACCTATTTATTACCAACAAATTGACTTTGTATTTTGTGACAATTGTGATCATTGCTAATTATGATATTTTGTTGTGGTATTTCATTTTGTCAGTACAAGAAATATTTTTAGTGATGAGATGATTGTTTTCAACTATAAAATTATGAAAAATTAACTTTGTCACTAATTTATATATTTAGCAAAAAAAAAAGAATTCATATGTAAATAGTAGTTTTTAGTGATAAAATAATATTTGTTTTTGTTTATACATTTAGTGACAAACAATATTTCATATGTAAAAAGTAGTTTTTAGTGACGAAATAATATTTGTTCAGCTACGAAATGCATATGAATTAGATATTAGAGACAAATGATGTCGTTACTAGTTAACTAAATAGTTAGTGACACAACAATTTTGTCAGCTTTAATGACCCTATTAGTGATGACAACATACTATTAACTGCAATTTTTTTTTATAATTTTAATGACAAACAAGTTCGTCTAAATATTATGTATTTAGGGATGATAGTTATTTTTGTGGTTAATAGAACTCTATTTTGTGATGAATCACTAAGTCGTCTCTATATGTATTTAGTTACCTATGATTTAAGTATGATTAATTGACAAATTGTTTTTCATCTCAATTTATTTTTGTGCTGAAATATGAATTTTACATGACAAAACTATTCGTCACTAATACTCGAATTTGTTGTAGTGATTTATGTGAGGCAAAGGATACTTATTCTTGATGGTTACTTTATTCAGCCTACGATAATCTATACACATACGCAAAGTGCCATCCTTGTTCTTCACAAATAAGATAGGACCACCCGAGGAGACACACTAGTTCGATTGAACCCTTTCTTCAACAAACCCTCCAATTGATCCTTCAATTACTTTAACTTAGATGGAACCATCTGATAGGGGGCAATAGAAATAGGCTTAGTGCCCGGCTTGGCTCTACGTCAATAGCAAAGTCAACATCGCAATTCAAAGGGACACCAGGAAAATCAGTTTGGAACACATCCATAAACTCTCTAGTTACCATGGTGATCTCTAATGACTATGACTCTTGAGAATAGGCCCGAACATGAGTAAAATATAACAAGCATCCCATATCCATCAATTGGCAAGTATGCATATAAGAAATAACTCCCTTCGGATAGGGGCTAGATGCTTCAGTCCATAACAATTGAGGCAATTCAGGGCAAGATAAGGTCATGATCTTCACATGGTAGTCAAGAATAGCATGATGAGGTGACAACTAATACCTGCCCAATATCAAATTGAAGTCAACCATATCAAGCAATATGAAGTCAACAGTAGTATATCTTTCTATAAAAGTCACAACACAACCCCGATACACCAGATTCACCACTAATTATTCACCTACTAGGGTGGAAACAAACATACGCTCAACAAGTGGCTCACACATAATATCAAGATTCGAAGCAAAATAAGCTGATAATTAAGAATAAGTAGAGCCTGGATTTAAAAAAACTGAAGCTAAATGGTGTAACACTAGAACCACACTTATATATACCACATCAGCGGCCTTTATTATGGCTCTATCTGGGACAAGATAGCATACTCTATGCCTACCACTAGCCTGTGGGACTCTACAAGCTTTTCCTCTCCACGTGCCATAAACTCTTCTAGTACAACCCCTCATGCCCTAAGAGGTATCCCTGAGTACTAGTGCTGGTGCTACAGTTAGGTGAGCTAGCTGGCCCATGAAGTCTAGGTGGCAGGTACAAAATAAGGATAATGATTGGCTAAGTGTCCAACCTCATCACACACATGACAAGCTCTAGGATCCCCTTCCTTGAGATGATTGTGCGGAAGAACCACTATAACTGGTTGTACCAAGAGAGCTATCATTACCTATCTGTATAACACTGGGCCTATCACCACTATCAAATGCAATGATAGCTGCATAGACTGCTCAACCCTGATGGCCCTAGCTCTAAAACACTCCATCTTATGGTGGGTGCCCACTAAACTGGCTGTGCTAAAAGAATTTCTTCTCGCCACTCTTTCTATCATGTCTGATACACATTATCATGCGAGCATGATCCACTATACTCTGAAATATGCCCTAGCTTGACGCCGAGTATCGCGCGGGCCTTCATTCTTGAAAGGGCTAAAAGTAGCGCCTTCGCTTTGTTTGTAATGAAAAGGAAAGAGAAGATCTTCAGATATTTTTTCCAGGAGAGGACTTTCTTGATCACCTCATTTGGGTTAAGATATGGCTAATATCTCTCTGATGGTAGCATATATTACGCTCGAGGTTTCTTGAGCCTCCTGTTGAAACTATGGCCGCCTGTAGGTACCTTGCTAATCCCTTGGCAAATTGTTGAATCCTATCGAACTCCATAGTGGTACTTAATAATGCATATATGGATAATGCATGAAACCTGACCTTGTAGTTCGATACTAACATAGAATCCTAATGAAGATTGTCAAACTCATCTCGATAGTTATCCCTAAGGGTATATAGCATAAATCTCTCCAGGAATATATTTGTAAACTACTCCAGGTCATGATTAGAGATCTGACAGGTCGATGAGCAAAAATTGACCTCCAGCACTCCTTGGCTAGGCTTATGAGCTAGTAGGACATATAAGCAACTCCGTGTGTCTGAAGGATGGCCAAATAACATATTCAATCTAGACACTCTGATACAAAATCATAGGCACTATAACCAGGTGTACCGTTAAATCCCAGAGTTGCCAATCGTACAAACCTCTCAAAACTCTTCTACTAAGTAATGGACATAGTAGGTCTACTAGACGATGGTGGCACCATAAACCTGTGTGGTGCAATAGATAATGCATGAAGGTGCAAACCAAAACTCGACCAAAATGACTGAGGTAGGATCATATACGTCATAAGAAAATCTGCTAGGATTGAGGAAGGACCAACATGGATCCTAGTTGAATCGGCTGGAGCTATAAAAGGGACTAATATTGTTGTAAGAGTCATGCATCAATAATAACTGAAGTCAGAGGAGTTCCCTCTAGTTTGGCCAATACCAATAAAAATAGCTCCTGAATGAGGGTGTAGTATCAGGGGATGAAGATGGTGGAACACATTCTATAGGCATCTCTGACTCATAACTAAGCTCTAGAGAAGTCGATATAGTCTTTCCTCTTTGTTGAGCTACCACTATAGCATTTTTTTCAAACCTTGGCTCTACCATAAGCCTTGCCCCAACCACATATAAGAGCAACAGTAGCTGGCTCAGGCCCTCCTACTAATTGTCAAGATCTAGTAATCAATATCTATATAAGAGGAGTAGATTAAACACTTTCAAAACAGTTGATATGAAAAAACACATGAATAGAACCTAGTAACGAAAACTTTTCCTATCAAGTGCCTCATAGCCTCCCCAAGATAGGTATGGACATCTATATGTTAATTTGAGAGACTCTACTAGACACCCTACTCTTGACTCACAAACCCAATGAACCTAGAGCTCTGATGCAAAACTTGTCACGACATAGAATTAGATCGCAACTAAAAAGAATAAAATAAAGTAAAGCAACCACAACATTTAATATGCAATTTCAAAACCAAGAGTCATGAGTATAAAAGCATCTTAATTAGTATGAATGATTAATTATAACCTGATGTGTTGTCAAAATATAGCACATTTGGTGCCTAAAACAAAGGATCTTGTACGTTCTCAATGCAACTTTTTATAGTTTTTATGTGTTTTGTGTTTATTTTTGCAAAAAATACAGGTTGGCTTACTCTTGGGAAAAAGTAGCAGATTTTGTTGAATTTAAGAACCTACGATATCCACTATAGGTCGTAGCCCAAGCTACGAGTTGTAAAGGATGACCGTAGTGATTACCAGCTTCCAAAATCAAAATCTAAGAAATTGAAGTTCAGCCATACGATCTTAGGGTATGAGTTGTACACCAGATAACAACTTGAAGTATGGATCATAGCAGTCAAGTCCAAAGTGCCAAGTACTGGCTACAAAAGCCCGATTATAACTCGAAGGTCACCCTATGAGTCATACCTATGAGTCGTCACTGCTGTCAACCAAATTTTCTTAGTTATTATATGGTCCTTTTTGTAAATAGTATAAATAGTATAAGTTAGGGTTTTTAGAAGAGAATCAGATTGTAGAGAATAGAATATCTTTTCTAGGGAGAATATTTAAAGATTTTAGAGTAGACAACTAGGGTTTCACTTTGAAGACCCAATTTGGGGATTAGAATCACTTGTAATTCAACTTTATTATTCAAGCTTGTGAATCCAAAATCAAGGTGGTTTATTGTTCTTCATGTTCTTTGGGTAATCTCTCAACTATATCTATTTTATTTATTGTTTGTGATTTTGCCCAAGCTATGAGTAGCTAAACCCCCACAACTTGGGGTTGTGAGAACCATAAGTAGCTAGCTTGAGATATCCCAGATTATTTGCATTTCTTTCATTGTGCAGCCTTGTTGTTTAGTGGTGGCCAACACCAAACCCCGCCTAGTGTCATGATCCCGACCAAGGTAGTGATGAATAGAAAAAGGAAATGGGTGATAGGATTTGATTGATGTGTTCTCATCTAATCGACCAAACTTGGCCAAGGAGAGGCTGACTGGGAGAATTGATAACGATTAGTTGGCAACCACGGTTGCCAACCAAGTGCTATAGTGAAATTCAACCTTCACCTTTATAAAAGAGCTGGAAGAACCTAAGTTACCATTCTGTATGCAATGTCCTAATTGAAGTTATGTTATCCAGGGTATTTGAGTTAGTGAATCATAGGGAACATAAATTCCAAGTTGATCCTCAAATTGATTGTCTCTTTGTGATTGTTGGTATAGTTTTTGTAGTTATTTCACTCCAATTTGTAACCTACCCCCCCCCCCATTTTAGAGAATATAGTTAATTGATACTTAAAATGGTTGAGTCAATTTGGTTAAACCCTATATTCCCTATGGATTCAACCCTCGCCTTTGGTTAGGTTTATACTTGATAGCGACCACTTTACTGTTGGAGCGTGAACATCATAACCATCTCAATAGGAAATAGAACATTATCTGAACAGGAAACACATAGTCTAATGCAGAAGTTAACCAAAGGAAGCCTCAAAGAAACAACAACGACTCAAAGTCTGAGCCTCTTATATCTTGTAAATTAGAAGATCTATCATTGAATAGAATCAACTACCCTGTGTTGGTCTATGTGCTGGATTTGTAACAATGAAATAAAGCAGGGGTGAGCACAAAAATATATACCCAGTAAGTTCGATTGACAGTGTAGAAGAAATTGAATAAGTATGAAATAATGAAGAATCCTATCACCTGTAACTAAAGGGATACTTGTCATGCCCCAAAAAGAGGGGAGGCACGATAGGTACTCGATACCGTTATTCACCGAGTAAGCCACTGAACATGCTAGTTAACAAAACTAGGGGCAAAAAGATCGGGCAGTAGAACATCTTAAAAACAAAGTCTGGACCATTTAGGTCATGACCTGCTAAACGATAAATCATGTACATCAAGATAGGAAAACCAAAATGATAAGATACTAGCTAGCTGACAAGGCTGCAACAACAGAGGTACAAGCATACACTATATATACATGCCAAACCTATGAGTAAAGACTAAATGGTGAAGAAGAACCAACTCCAAATAATATGTCCATAATATCCTCTAAGAGTGTCACAACACTGCCGGGACAGCGCCCCGACTATACCAATTTGTACAATAAAAACTAAGTATTATGTGAATGCGCCAAGAAAATGTGGATCTTACCAATTCAAAGTTGAACTGGTTACATAATAGAGGTGTCAGTTAGAATTCCTACCTGAACCTGTACGCATGAAGTAAAATACGGTGTCCCTAGGCAACAGGACGTCAGTATGAATAAACATGTACCGGTTGAAAGGCAGAAAGTAAAATCATAGATAACTATAGTAAAAAGGGTAATAGAAATACCATCTGTAAAAACAATCTAGTAACCTTCATAGTCAGCACTCAACCTCCTAGTGATAAAAAAAATGTGTGGTATGCTCCAGTAATTGGATGTCATGAATACATATATATAAATGCAAATACATGACATACCCAACTAAATGCTAGCATGGTGGACCTTCCCGGTAGCTAACCGACATCATATTTATCAATCTCTGGCTATCTTTACCATATACATATACATAATCATTAGGGAAAATAGGCTCCATACCTATGACTAAAGCTCGAAGTCCATGCATATGAACATGAACATTGAATGCACATAGTAGGTCATAGCACAAATTTAGCCAATCTTGGCTAAATGATATGATTATTCTCATAGCATCAGAATGATTGTTGCAGCATATATACATGAATGGTAGTATCTTATATGTCTTTCGAATCAATTTGGAAACTTAACTCAACATTTTAAATGCAGCCTTAACTCTGACAAAGTTCATAAAGGTGTTTCATATAATGCTTATACTTAGTTTCGTGCCAATTAGCAAAAGAAAGTATTTAAAGAGAATCAAATACCTTAGTAGTTTAAACAAGAGCATTATACCACAGATTATTGGAAATGAATGTGTTGCTTTCTAAGTTCTTCAAATACGGTTTTAGTAAGGAAGAAGGACTGATTATGAATACTACATTACCCTTGTAATCTGCTATATCTTTAGTGACATCACGTCAAGAAGAGAAACACCTCAAACATATGGACAAGTAGATAGAAAAATCGATAACTTGATATAAAGATACTGAATGTACAATTTAATCGAACAAATGGAATTCCAACCCAATATTATTGTGAAAATAATTCAGTGGCAATGCCAATGCCTTTTACAAAAGGTCTTTCTACCAACAGAATGAAAAAATATAGCATTTGATGTTTTTGGAATTTCCCAGATTTCATGATAAAAGAAGGGACGCAGCTTAGCCTTAACATACCTCTGCAACAATCACCCAATTGCCCAAAGTTTCTACATGAAAGTTGTTCCTTACATCCTAAGCTTCGAAACAACATGTACGCAACTTACATCTACCTATAAACCATCCATATTGAGCATTAATGGCCAGGTTTGCAAAATAGCATTCACGCGAGGAAATGTCCGTAAAACATAATAAAAATGATCGTAAAAGAGCCCCAAGACTATTAATTAAACTAACCAGATTTAAAACTACAATATCCATAAAGAACACTGAATTTATACCCTCCAAAAATAGCTTCAAACACCACTAATAAGAGGGGAAAACAATTGCAAAGCCTAAGACACATTTCTAGGCACAGATGCAAATTTTAATGGTAAAAATGAGAAAAAAACATACCTAAATCACTTATGGAACATATGGGAGCTCCATCTTTAGTTTCTCAACTATTTTGGAAAGACAATGACACATTTTAAGCTTCAAAAGGTCAAATTAGCTGACATAAAATGGGCTTGACCTGACCTGGCCCAAGACCCTATTTCTTGCTTGGGCAGTCCTAGTGAAACTATGATAACATGTTATTTTAATGCCATATTGATGCACAGTTTTGTGCATTGCAAATTAGACTCACAGACCTTCAATTTTAGAGTCATGGCTCTTATAACTACTTCTAGTTTGGGAGATATAGTCTGAAATATTTGACCCAAATTTAAGAAAGATTTCTTAAAGAGGCTTACCGTAACTTTCGCCCACCTTTACCTTGCAACTTTCTTGACTCCAAAATATAAAATATGAACTTTGTGTTATTAAAATATGCCTTAAAAATCTATTATTAGCAAATTATACACTCTTAGTCCAATGTAAAAAGTGAAACTTACTTTAAACCTCTTGAAAAGAGTGAGGTGCCACTCGAGATATTTCTTTAATCCCAAATATGTATTTAGGGGATTTAAGTCCATGATATTACCACCTATTTGTACCCTTATTATCCTTATGCTTTATCCAAAATCATATATGCATTATATAACATGCCACACTATTTAAATTATGGAAAACGAGAAACACGGGGTCTGACAATCTCCCCCACTTAAGAACATTCGTCTGTGAATGTGTCAAGATAGCCCCTTGGTTGCATTATCATTTACCAGAAATGATATTTTTTTGGATATATCTATTACACTTCAAACCATAAATGAACTTCCAAAAACTCCAATTACTAAACTTCATATAGCTATCCCACGACAAAACATACAAGTTATACTTCCAACTCCTTTGAAAATTTAAGATACTAACAAAAAGATAAATGCCAATTTTAGAATGTTACTCACCTTAACTTGTAAATAGCTAGAGGTGATTCTTAATCATTTCTTCTTTGGCTTCCCAAGTTATTTCCTCAATATTGTTGTTCTGCCACAACACATTCAGGGAGGCCACTTCTTTATTTCGAAACTTTCTTACTTGTTGATCTAAAATAGACACTCGTACCTCATCATATGACAAGTCTTCAGCAATGTGGATAGCATCGATGTGAGTAAAATGCGAAGGGTCTCCAATGAATTTTCTGTGACATAGATATATACATAAAACACCAAATGGACTGCTCCCAATTTTGAAGGAAAATCAAGCTCGTATGCCACTTTGCCAATTTATCAAATAATCTTATATGGTCCAATATACCTAGGACTACGCTTCACTTTCTTTCAAAAATACATAATACCTTTCACAGGAGATACTTTCAAGAAAACCCAATTTTCTACATCAAACTCTAACTCTCGTCGTCGAACATCTGTATAAGAGTTCTCTGCCTCCAAGTTGTTCACAATCATTCTCAAATAAATTTCACATTTTCCGTTCCCTATTGTACTAGATTATGGCCTAAAGTCTTTGCCACCCTGACCTCAAATGTCACGATCCAAGCCTACGGCCTAGACGTGACACGGCAACTGGGAATCCAAAGGGACCCCAAACAATCCTCTTACCATATCATTCACACATCCTTGGTCGCGAAAGCAAAATAAACAATAACAAGAGAAATAAATAAAGGAAGCAGGACAAAGAGAAGTCTTGATATTTATAAAACATAAAAGAGTCAAAGCTCAAAGTATAAGTACATCAATTGTTCCAATAACACCCCTAACTTGGATTGGAGCAGGGGCCAAAAAACTTTTCGAGCTCACCCTCATAGTATCAAGTATTCAACATAAAGGGATATCAAAAGTAAGAGTAGCATAGCTAATATCGCTACAGTTGAGGACTCACCAAAGCTTATCTCCCAAAATGCCAAAACTAGCCATGTGGAGGATGATCGAGAGGGGCTCTGTTTTCTATATGGTAACATCATGTAGGCATAGAGTATGCATTAGTATGTTTGAATATTCTATGTATGTAGGATGTAATACAATGAGATATAAGCCAATATAGTCAGAATGCATAGTTATAAGCAATGGATAGATATAATATCAATAGGGGAAGCATGATCAATACTTGAGGTAAAACATTCTTGTGAATCATATAACTTGCAACTATAGATTACATGTGTGGAAAGAGAGCATAATCATAGACCAAGCAACTATTACTTGGAATTCATGGCATGTCACCCCCTCAGTGAGGTGGTCGAGGTATCTACCCCCAACATGGTAGTACGGGCATGTCACCCCCCCACAAGGTGGTCAAGGTATCTATCCCTTAACATTGTAATGCAAACATGTCACCCCCTGACAAGGTGATCAAGGTATCGACCCCTCAACATGGTAGAACGGGCATGTCACCCCTCCCCAAAGGTGGTCAAGGTATCTACCCCTTAACTTGGAAGTACGGATATCTCACCCCCTACCAAGGTTTGTTCAACTTGCAACACTATAGATATTTTTCATGAATTAACTGCATATATACAATCCCTTAATCATCATAAAGTCACTGGATATCTAACCCCCTACCAAGGATTGTTCAACTTGCAACACTATAGATATTTTTCATGAATTAACTGCATATATACAATCCCTTAATCATCATAAAGTCACTTGACGCATAAACCATGTAATAGACCATCAATAACTTGAGAATCCTTGTAAAGACATTATATTAAACACTTGGTGGGTGTGTAATGCTAGTTCAAAGTCATGCAATTCAAGAGTTAAATAATATGAGAAAACTCAATGTAAATCAACCCACCAAGATATAGCAAAATCTCATGTAAGATGCCTTGAAATCCATCCTCAAATCTCATTATTGATCGTAGTTTCATATCTCAAAACATGCATAGTCTCAATAGGCAAAATCAATTCATAGTACATGCATAATCAATCAACATTTCATAGAAGCCCAACATAATTTATGATCAAAATCTATGATAATAGATAACCATAGAAGATACAACTTGGAAACATGCAAATTTTCATAAAATAGAGAATTGGGCTCCATGGGTGAAAGGACCCAATTGATGAAACCCACATACCTTAAACATGGGTTTTCTTGATGTAGACTTGAAGGAAACTTGAAGCTTGAATGGAGTTCTTGATATCCTAAATTAAGCTTGAGACACTTGAATTTGGACAAAATATTTTGTTAAGTCTTGGAGAGGGTTTTGAGAGTGTCTTGAGTGATACAGAGTTGAAAAAATGGCTAAGTATAGGTGTTTTCACGCATAAGTGGGCATGGGTTTATGACCCTAAGGCCCTTGGACCGAAATGAAAAACTAAGGAAAAACTTGAAATGGTCCGCGTCTGGTCCACGATGTGAACCCAACACGGAGGGCAAATTAACACTGATCTGTGCCCCAGGCACGTCGCTGCCTGGGTGCTGACATATGCTATTTTGCAAAAATTTATGAAAATTATTTTTTGGTTTGAGTCCTCAAAAATTGGGGTTATACCTATCTCCCACTCAATTTTGCCCCTTGATGAAGAATATGAAGTCAGATTTTTAATATCACACACGAATTTTGAGATATATGGAAATTACAATTATGGGCATTTCCGAAGAACATTTTGGGAGCTTTTTTGGGGCGTTTCAATATCTTCCCCTTGGGAACATTCATCCTCGAATATTGATGAAACGTACATACGAGAAGTAATCATGAAGATTTTAGCCCGATGTGAATGCAACAAATGCATATAACCATCATTTTCAAATCTCAACATGAATGTCAAAATCACCATAAACTTGTTATCATGATCATAAATGCATGCACAATGACATAAGAGCTGAAACCAAACAACTTTTCAAAATCTCAACATGAACGTCAAAAATCACCATAAACTTGTCAATATAAACTTGAATGCATGCAAAATAGCATAAGGGCCGAAACATAAGACTTGAAATCATATAGGGGACTTAAATTAGTACCTTAGGCTTGAGTAAAATGGAAGAGATATGGATATCTCTTTCTTATGTCCACCTCAGCTTGCCATGTGGCACTTTCAACTTGTTGGTTCCTCCAAAGGACCTTGACGGAAGCTACATCTTTGTTTCTCAACCTCTTCACTTGTCTATAAAAAAACATTTATCGGGACCTCCTCATAAGTCAAATTATCTTTTACAACACCCACAACATCCAAAGGCACTATAGTATTAGGGTCATTCACAGACTTTCTCAAATGGACACATGGAAGACCGGATGAACTATGTCTATCTCCATAGGAAACTCCAACTCATATGCACCTTACCAATCCTCCTCAAAACTCTATAAGGATTGACAAACGTTGGGCTTAACTTTCCCTTCTTCCCTAATCGAACCACACCCTCATAGGTGAGACTTTCAAGTAAACCCAATCACCAACCTTAAACTCAAGATCTCTTCTCCTCACATTGGAATAGGACTTTCATCTACTTTAGGCTGTTTTCAATCTCTCCCTAATCAACCTCAGCTTCTCCAAGGCTTCCATGACAAAATCCAGACCAAGCAAAGCCATTTCCCCCACTTCAAACCACCCAACTAGTGATCTATAATGCCTATCATAAGCAATTGTGACATCCGAATATGAACTTGGCAATGTCTCTCTTCATACCACCCAACCAATACACTCCCTCAAGTTTCTATACATCTTTATAGAACCGAGGTGAATGGAATAGGATGAGTTATGGGCCTCCTTCCAGATCAATTCTTTCAAATCATCTACATTTGGCACACACAATCTACCTTGGTACCTAGGGACACCATCTCCTCCTTGGGAGAAAACCTCCTCAATAAAAGAAGATTTAGAACCATCAATAACCACCACACCACCATTAATAACTTCATCCAACCTAACCCCAATTTGGCCAACTGGTGAACCTCTCTAGCCACCTCGTTGCAACCATCATCAACATGAGCCAGACCAGCCATAGACATATTACTTCGAACATCGGCCATAACATTAGCTTTGTCAAGGTGATAATGCACACTCATATCATAATCTTTAAGGAGCCCTAACCACCTTCTTTGTCTCAAGTTAACATATTTTTTGGTGAACACATATTAGAGACTCTTTTGTTGGTGAACAAATCAGCATGAAGCCCGTACAAGTAGTGACACCAAATTTTCAGAGCTAATACTATGGTCGCCAATTCAAGATAATTGGTGGGATAATTCTTCTCATGCACCTTAAGTTGTCTAGAGGCATATGCTATCACCTTACCACTTTGCATCAAAACACGCCCTAAACAAATTATTGAGCCATCACAATACACAACAAATCCTTCCAACCCTTCTGGTAGAGACAAGATAAGAGCGGAAACAAGCTTATCTTTAAATGTTTGGAAACTCTTTTCATACTCGTCTGTCCACACAAATTTCACCTTATTTTGTGTAAATTAATTCATGGGAGAAGCAATAGAAGAAAAACCATTTACAAACTTCCGATGGTAACCTGCCAAACCCAAGAAACTGCTAATATCCGATAGAGTCAAAGGTGTAGGCCAATTTCTAATCACCTCCATTTTCTTGGCATCCACCTTAATGTCATCACCCAAAAAGCAACCTCTTTCAACCAGAACTCTAATTTCTCATGTTTTGCATATAACCTCTCCTCTCTAAAGATTTACAACATCACCCTCAAGTGATCCACATGCTCCTCATCACTATAAGAATAGATCAAGATATCATCAATAAGAACAACCACCACAAACAAGTCAAGGTAGGGTTTAAAGACTTTATTCATAATATTCATAAATATAGTCGGTGTATTAGGCAACCCAAAGGACATAACCACAAATTGAAAGTGCCCATACCTAGTCGGGAAGGGTATCTTGGGAACGTCACACTCCTTTACTTTCACTTGGTGATACCCGGACTAAAGATCAATCTTAGAGAAGTGACTAGCCCCTTGAAGTTGATCAAAAAAGTCATCAATCCTTGATAGAGGGTACTTGTTCTTTATGGTGACTATATTAAGTTGTCGGTAATCAATTCACATTTTAAGACAACCATCCTTTTTCTTCACAAACAATACTGATGCACGCCAAGGTGACTTACGGGGCGTTATAAAACCCTTTTCCAATAAATCCCTTAGTTGCTCCTTCAACTTCGGCAGGGCTCTATGGTAAGGCAGAATAGAAATGGGTTGAGTATTGGGAAAGAGGTCTATACCAAAATCTATTTCCCTTTTGGGAGGAACACTGGGAAGCTCATTGAGAAAGATACCAAGGAAATCATTAACCACCGAAATCGACTCAATAGGAAGGACTTTGGACTCAACATCCCTAACCCTCACAAGATGATAGAGACAGCCCTTAGAAATCAACTGTTGGGCTTTAAGGCAAGAAATGAATCTACCCTTGACCACCACATCACAACTTTCCCACGCAAGGATGGGTTTATTAGAGAATTAGAATTTACCCCTCTGGGTTCTACAATCACTAGAAGCATAATATTCATGCAACCAATCCATCCCAAGAAGGACATCAAAATCCACCATATCTAATTCAATAAATCACTAGGCAAGATTTTATGCAAAATGAACAGGGGATAATTTCTATAGACTCTTTTATGAACAATGGACTCACCAATATGGGTGGACACTTCATAAGGTTCACACAATAATTTGGGACTAACATGAACCTTTTGGGCAACAAAAAGAGTAATAAAAAATAGAGTGGCACCTGAGTCTATCTATGCATACACATCAAAATCGAAAACCTTTAACATACCAGTGACAACCTCGAGCACCTCATCTACCCCTTGTCTCCCTTGAAGAGCATAGAATCTAATTTGCCTTGGAGCACCCCTTTGTTGGCCTCCTCTCCACTTTTGACCTGCGTTTGTACCTTGGCCTTGTGGATGACCATCTCTACCTTTGTTTCAAAATTGAAGACAATCAATCACTTTATGACCCACTTCACCACAACCATAGCAAGCTTTGGAGTCCTTCAAACATTGGCCATTTTGGCAAGAAAAGGAGTAATAAAAGCTAGAGTGGCACCCGAGTCTATCTATGCATACACATCAAAATTGACAACCTTTAACATACTAGTGATGACCTCCCTTCAAACATTGGCCATTTTGGCAAGAAGAGGAGTAATAAAAGCTAGAGTGGCACCCGAGTCTATCTATGCATACACATCAAAATTGACAACCTTTAACATACTAGTGATGACCTCAGCACCTCATCTACCCCTTGTCTCCCTTGAAGAGCATAGAATCTAATTTGCCTTGGAGCACCCCCTTGTTGGCCTCCTCTCCACTTTTGACCTGTATTTGTACCTTGGCCTTGTGGATGACCATCTTTACCTTTGTTTCGAGCATGGGGACAATCAATCACTTTATGACCCATTTCACCACAACCATAGCAAGCATTGGAGTCCTTCAAACATTGGCCATTATGGCTCCTACCACATTTTTGGCACATAGAGTTAGGCACCACACCACCACCACCTTGGAATCTAGGACTGTCATTAGCAAACTTTCTATTAGGAGCATTGGAAAACCATTGTCCTTGGAACTTATGGCCTTGCCACCCTTGGAATTTTGGAATCCACCTTCAAAACGAGCTCTCTTAGACTCACCACTTTTTCTCTTTCTAAGATTTTTCCCCCTCTAATTGTTCGGCATATGTCATGAGGCGGGACAAATCCATATCAGCTATTTGCATGGTGGTATGACACTCCTCATTAACCAAGTCGGACACACCCGACACAAATTTGTCCATCCTTGACCTTTGCTCGGCAGCCAATTGTGGGGCATTCTTGGAGAGTTGGTTGAACTTGAGGACATACTCCCTTGCACTCATGGAACATTGCTTAAGGTTCATAAACTCCATCATTTTGGCATCCCTTAGCTTGATAGGAAAGAACCAGTTGAGAAATGCCACTTTGAACTCTTCCCAGAGGATAACATTATCATTCCCCTTCTCTATCTTCAATTGAGTAAAAAATTTGAGCCACCCATTTAAGTTGGTATGCCACCCTATAAAGGACAACACCTTATACACCTCATCAATGAATTCTTAGGGATCCTCATCCACCTTGGACCCATAAAACTCCGGTGGATTCATCCTAGTAAAATCCCTCACCCTTGAGGCCGGAGTAGGAGCATGAAGAGCTTTGGCCCCTTGGTTGATTTGGTTGGTCATAGCATGAACCGACATGGTGATAGTATCTCGAAACTTATCAGAGGCCATTCCCCCCATCTTGAGGAGCTTGAGGAATGGG
The DNA here is from genome assembly GCA_000787875.1 of Solanum virginianum. NCBI lineage: Eukaryota > Viridiplantae > Streptophyta > Magnoliopsida > Solanales > Solanaceae > Solanum > Solanum virginianum. The sequence continues at coordinate 35,138 of DF361534.1, read as the reverse complement.
AGGGGCCGGTTGCTCCTCGGGTGAATGGGCTCTCCTTAGTCATCCTCTTGGAATACGCATGATCTAGAATATCAAAGAACATTCGTTAGAGGAAAAGCCTTACCTTAACTTCACAACCTAAAATACCACGACATAGATCATGAAAAAGGAGAACATTTCCTAAAATGCCTAATAGCCTCTTACTCATAGTTATGGTGCACTTCACAACCATGAACAAGACTCTAATCGATGAAGTGTGTTGGATTTTGAGGACCATTAACAACCTATTACTCTGATACCAAATTTGTCATGACACAATCCTAGGGCCTAGACATGACACGGCAAAAGAGAACCCGAAGGGACCCCAAAGAAGCCTATTAGCATATCATCACACATCCTTTGTCGTGGAAGCAATATAAACAACAACAAGAGGTATAAATAACAAAAACGAGACTAAGGGAAATCTTGATATATATAAAGCATAAAAGAGTCAAAGTTCAAAGCATAAGTACATCAATTGTTCCAATAACACCTCTAACATAGATTAGAGCTGGGGCCAAGACACTTTTCGGGCTCACCCTCTTAGTATCAAGTGTTCAACATAAAAGGATATCACAAGTAAGAGTAGCATAGCTAGTGTCCCTGGACTTGAGGACTCACCAAAGCTTATCTCCCGAAATGCCAAAACTAGCCACGTGCAGGATGATCAAGAGGGTCTCCGTGTCACGACCCAAGCCTAGGTCCTAGATGTGACATAGTGCATAGGGAACCAAATGGGATCCCAAGCAAGTCTCTCAACATATCATAACACATCCTTGGTAGCAGAAGCAAGAAAACCACAATAAGAGATAGTAAAAGGGATAATTGGGGCTAAGGTATAACTTTCATATCATAATCAACAAGAGTCAAGAGAGAGTCAAAGCTCAAAGCATAATACATATCATGTCCAATAACACCGCTACTACATAGAAAAGAGCGGGGGCCAAGACAAACAACTTGGCTCACCCTCATAGTCAATACATATATAAAAGAAAGATAGTCTTAGCACATAGCATAAGATCGTAAACATCCTCCTCGGATTGGAGGACTCACCTACATGGTGACATCATGTTGGCATAGAGAATGCGTTAGTACATTTGAATGTACTAAGTTTGTAGGATGCAATGCAACTAGTAATAAGCACCATAGCAAAATGCACAACATAGGCAATGAATAAGTTTATAGCAATATGGCATGTATGAATGATATTAAAGTAAAATCATGCTTATATAGAACATAATACATGTGTAAGGAGTGACAATTATTAGTCCAATCCAAGTCCTACCACCTCCTTAGAGAGGCGCTTGACAAACGAACCCCTTTTGAAGTTAAACCATGCTTAAATAGAACATAATACATGTGTAAGGAGAGACCATTATTAGTGAATATCCAAGGCCTACCACCCCTTGGATAGGTTGATGAGGTACAAACCCCCCAACATAGTTGATGAGGTACAAACCCCTCAACATGGTTGATGAGGGTACAATGTTAAAATATGAGGTAAACCCCCCCCCCCCAACAAGGTTGATGAGGTACAAACCCCTTGACAAGGTTACACAGGCCTACCACCTCCCTAGCGAGGCGATCGAGGTACAAACCCCTCAATAAGGTTACCTCGGCCTACAACCTCCAGAGTGAGGCTTGGTCATCCCTAACATTATATAGATATAATATCATTTACATACATTCATTTCATCATTATAAAGTCATTGAACTCATAAGAAATACATTGGACCATCAATTCCTCAAAAAATCATAACCGAACATTTTATCAAACACTTAGCGAGTGTGTCAAGCTAGCGTAAAACCATGCAATTCAAGAATGGAATCATGCTAGAAAATTTAGTGTAAAACCATCAATAGATACTTGGTCAGAACCTCAAGCAATATACATCAAAACTCTTCATCAAATCTCACAATAGATCTTGGATTCTTAGCTCAAAACATGCTAAAACAATCACCTTTTCATAAACCCCAACATAGTGTGTAGTTAAATTCATAATAAGTAAGTCCCATGAGTACATCAACTTTAAATCATGCAATTTTAGGTAAAGGGATGCTTGGGCATCATGGGTGAAATGAACCCACGAAAGAAACCATCATGCTTTGGAGAATTCCTTGAAGAAGATTTGAAATAGAGACTTGAAGCTTGAATAAGAACCTTAAGATCCGGATGAGTTTTGAGCCTTGAAATTAGGAGTGAAATTATTTGTCTAAGTGTTTGAATGAGTATTATAGAATGTCTTAGATGCTATGAAGGTAAAATATGGCTAAGTATAGCTATTTTCATGCATGGGAGCCCTTAAGCCCAAGACCCAGAAGCCTTGGACCGAGATAAAAATCACTGGCAACAAAATATATAGCTCAATGTCTAGTCTGCGATACGAACCTATCATAGAGGCAAAATTAACACATGTCCACGACAGCTGCCCATCGCGGCACTGCCGCGAAATGATTCTGGATAAGAAAAATTATGAATTAATGAAATTGTTATCGTTTGCTCTTAAAAATTGGAGTTAGACCCATTCCCCACTCAATTTGACCCCTGATCAAGAATATGAAGTTGGATTTTTTATATCATGCATGAATTTTGAGATATATAGAAATTACGATTCTGGGCACTTCAGAGGTACATTTTCGGGCGCTTTTTTTTGGGTCACTTCAATATCTCCCCCTTGGAAACATTCATACTCGAATGTCAGAGAAACATATATAAAAGACGCAACCATGACAATTTTTGCCCACATAAAGATGCAACAATGCACTTAAACATCATTCCAACAATCTCAACATATGTGTAAAATCATCATGAACTTGTCAATTTAAACAGGAATGTAAGCAATGACATGAGGGGTGAACATTAGACATGAGATCATATAGAGGATTTATATTGATACCTTTGGCTTGAGTATTGCGGAAAAGGTAAGGATATCGCTTTTGCATGTCTGCATCGGCCAACCAAGTAGCACTTTCAACTTGTTGATTACTCCAAAGGACCTTAACGAAAGCAACATCCTTGTACCTCAACCTCTTCACTTGTCTATTAAAAACCTGAACAGGAACCTCTCCCACACATTTTCTCAACATGGATACATGAAAGACTGGATAAACTAAATCCATCTCACTAGGCAATTCTAACTCATAAGCTCCCTTGCCAATTCTCCTCATTACCCTATACGGACCCACATACTTGGGCTCAACTTGCCTTTCTTACAAAAATGAACCACATCCTTCATGGGTGACACCTTCAAATAACCCCAATCACAAACCTTGAATCCAAGATCCCTTCTCCTTACATCAGCATAGGCTTTTGGCGATGATGGGTCATCTTCAACCTTCCCATAATCATCCTAACCTTCTCAAGAGCCTCCATAACTAGATCTGGTCCCAACAAAGTGACCTCTTAAACCATAAACCACACAACCGATGATCTACATGCCTACCATAGAGAGCCTCAAAAGGAGCCATACTGATGCTAGAATGATAGTTATTGTTATAGGCAAACTCAATCAATAGAAGATGATCATCCCAACTACCGTTAAGCTCTAATACATAAGCCCTAAGCATATCATTAAGTGTTTGGATAGTTCCTTCGGCTTGACCATCTATTTGAGGGTGAAAGGTTGTAATAAGCTTAACTCTTGTACCAAGACCCCTTTGGAAGGACTTCCAAAAGTGTGAAGTAAATTTAGCACCACGATCCGATATGATGGACAAAGAAACCCCATGCAACCTCACCAAGTCATTAATGTAAAACCTAGCATAATCTTCAGCCCCATATGTAGTCTTAACCTGTAGAAAATGATCCAATTTTTTAATCTTATCAACCACAACTCAAATGGAATCAAAACCCTTTCTAGTCTTGGGCAACCCAATAATAAAATCCATATTAACCTCCTCCCACATCCAAGTAGGAGTCTCTATATCTTGGGTTAGGCCACTCGGTCTTTGGTGTTAGGCTTTGACTTGTTGACAACTATGAAAACTAGATACAAATTTAGCAATGCCCCTCTTCATATCTCCCCACCAATACACATCCATCAAATCTCTATACATTTTGATAGAACCGAGGTGGATAGAATAAGAAGAGTTATGAGCCTCATTAAGAATCTTTTCTACCAAGCCATCAACGCAAGTTATACACAACCTAACTTGGTAACTAAGGGCACCAGTCCCCCTTGGGAGAAAACCTTCACTTTGCCCTCTTTCACCAAGGTCTTCAATTCTAACAAGGAGGGATCAAGATCTTGCTTTTCTTTCACCTCATCAATCAAGGAAGACTTAGAACCATCAACAACAACAATGCCACCATTATCCACCTCTTCCAACCTAACCCCCAACCTGGCCAACCAATGGACCTCCCTAGCCATCCCTTTACCACCATCGACATAAGCTAGGCTGCCCATCGACACCTTACTCAAAGCATCCGCCACAACATTGGCCTTATAGGGATGATAATACACACTCATATCATAATCCCTAAAAAGTTATAACCAACTTCTTTGCCTCAAGTTGAGATCTTTTTAGCGAACACATATTGGAGACTCTTATAATCGATAAACACATCAACATGCACTGCATACAAATAATGATGCCAAATTTTCAAAGCAAACACCATGGCCAATTCAACATCATGAGTAGGATAATTCTTTTCTTGCACTTTTGAGTTGTCTAGAAGCATAGGCTATCACCTTACCATTTTGCATTAGAAGAAAACCCAAACTAACTCTACAAGCATCACAATACACAACAAACCCCTCTAGCCCTTTCGATAGTGATAATATAAGAGCGGATACAAGCTTATATTTAAATGTTTGGAAGCTCCTTTCACACTCATCAATCCACAAAAACTTAGCCTTCTTTTGAGTCAATTTTTTCATTGGAGAAGCAATAGAAGAGAACCCATTTACAAATCTTCGATGCTAAGCCCAAGAAGCTCCTAATATCCGACGGGGTCAATGGTCTAGGCCAATTTCTAATCACATCCTTCTTCTTATAATCCACTTTAATACCATTCTCCGACAACACATAACCTAAGGAAGCAACCTCTTTTAACCAAAATTCAAATTGTTCATACTTGGCATACAACTTCTCTATCCTCAACCTTTGTAGCACAAATCTCAAGTTTCCCATCTGCTCCTCCTCACTATGTGATTTAATCAAAATATCATTAATGAAGACTACAACAAATGAATCAAGGTAGGGTTTGAACATCCTATTCATAAGATTCATAAAGATAACCGGTGCATTGGTCAACACAACAAACATTACCACAAACTCATATTGCTCATAACTAGTCCAAAAGGTCATCTTGGGAATGTCACACTCCCTCACCTTCACTTGATGATACCCAGATTGAAGATCAATCTTAGAGAAGTGGCTAGCCCCTTGTAATCGATCAAACAAATCATCAATTCTTGGCAGAGGATACCTATTCTTGATAGTGACCCTATTGTGTTTCCGATAATAAATACACTTTCTAAGAGACCCATCTTTCTTCTTCACAAACAACATTGGTGCACCCCAAGCTGATTGGCTAGGCCTAATAAAATTTTTTTCCAACAAGTCCCTCAATTTCTCCTTCAACTCCTTTAACTCCACCGGGGACATACTATAAGGGGGAATACAGATGATTTAAGTATCGAAAAGGAGGTCTCTAACAAAATCTATTTCCCTTTTTGGAGTAATACCGGGAAGGTTATCTGGAGAACTTTCTAGCAGAAATAGATGCACCAATAGGAGTAGACATAACTCATATAATAATTCGGGCTCAATATATAACTTTTTGGCAACATAAGGGGTAACAAAAGAAAGAGTGGCACCCAGATCAATGAATGCATACATATCAAAATCAAAGGTTTTTAACATACCAATGATGACATCGGGCTCCTCATTAACTACTCGCCTCCCATGCAAAGCATTAAACTAATTATGCCTAAAGGCACCATCTTATCGGGCACATCCCCAAAGGAACTGTACTAGCACCTTGTGGATGATCTCCTTACCCTTTTTCCAATTTCTAGGGCAATCCACCACCTTATGCCTAACTTTCCTATAACCATAACAAGCATTAGTATCTCTCAAACATGGCCCACTATGACCCCTACAATATCTTGGGCACCCACCATTAGGAACCACACCCCTAATACCTTGGGCCCTTGGATAGTTATTAGCAACCCTCTTTTGAAATGCATAAGGAGACCCTTGGCCTGGATGGAACCGGCCATCCATTTGACTTTGGAATTTGCCATCAAAATGGGCCCTCTTGGTGTCATGCCCTTTCTTCTTCCTCAACTTCTCCTCCTCCATTTGTTCGGTATAGGTCATCAAACGGGACAAGTCCATGTCACTAATCAACATAGTGAACTAGCATTCCCACTTACCAAGTCGGACATACCCATCATGAACTTGTTCATTCTAGACATTGGGTTGGCAACCAAGTGTGGAGCATATTTCGAAACTTGGTTGAACATGAGGGCTACTCCCTCAAACTCGTAGACCCTTGTCTCAAATTCATAAACTCCATCAATTTAAATTTCCTAAGCTTAAGAGGAAAGAATCGATTAAGAAAGGATGTCTTGAACTACTCTAGAGCACCACATTGTTGACTCCCTTCTCCTCCTTCCATTGACTGCACAATATTTGTGCTACCCCTTTGAGTTGGTAAGTCGCCAACTCTGCATTATCTTTCGTCGTCACACCCATGATAGCTAATACCTTGTAGACCTCATCAATGAACTCTTGAGAGTCCTCATCTACCTTAGACCTATAGAATTAAGGGCTTCATCCTCGTGAAGTCTCTCACCCAAGATACCGAAGTAGGAGCATTGGGGGTTGGGCCCCTTGATTGGGTTGATTAGCCACAACTTGTGTAAGAAAGGTTAGAGCATCTCAAAGCTCTCCATGAGCCGGTTGCTCCTTCGGTGTACGGGCTCTTCTTCCTCTTATGTTAGGCATGATATAACATAGCAAAAAGCAATCGTTAGGGGAGAAAAACCTTACTTTAACTCTATAGCATGACTTAGAGCATGAAGAAAGGAAACATTTCCTAAAATGTCTCATAGCCTCTTGCTCATAGTTGTGGTGCACAACGCAACCATAAACAAGACTCTAATCGATGAGGTTAGTTGGACTCTAAGGATCTAACAACCTAGTATTCTAATACCAAGTTTATCACGATCCAAGCTAAGGTCCTAGACGTGACATGGCACATGGGGAACTCGAAGGGACCCCAAGCAAGCCTCTTAATATATCATTACACATCCTTGGTCGCAGAAGCAAAAAAACCACAACAAGAGATAGCAAATAGGGATAATCGGGGCTAAGGGACAACTTTGATATCATAGTCAACAAGAGTCAATAGAGAGTCAAAGCTCAAAGCATAATACATATCATGTCCAACAATACCTCTACTATATAGATAACAGCGAGGGCCAAGACAGGCAACCAGGCTCACCCTCATACTCAATACATACATAAAAGAAAGATAGTTTTAGAACATAGCACAAGATCATAAACATTATCCCCGCAATAAAGGACTTACCAACAAGCTTAGGAGAAATTGTACTAGCCACGTGGACAATGATCAAGCGGGGCTCTAGTTCCTACATGGTGACATCATATAGGTATAGAGTATCGTTAGTATATTTGAATGTACTTAGTATGTCGGATTCAATGCAACAAGTAATAAGCACCATAAGCAAAATGCATAACATAGGCAATGAATAAACTTATAGCAATATGGCATGTATGAATGATGCTTTAAGTAAAATTATGTTCATATATAACGTAATACATATACAAGGAGTGACTATTATTAGTGAAATCCAAGGCCTACCGCCTCCTCAGCGAGGCAATTGAGATATGAACCCCCTAACATGGTTGATGAGGAACAAACCCCCAACATGGTTGATGAGGAACAAACCCCCAACATGGTTGATGAGGTACAAACCCGTCAATATGGCTGATGAGGTCAGAACCCCCTAACATGGTTATCAAGGTACAAACCCCTCAACATGGTTTCACAGGCCTACCACCCCTCGAGCAAGGCGATCAAGGTACAAACCCCTCAACAATGTTACCCGGGCCTATAACCTCTCGAGAAAGGCTAAGCCATTCCCAGCACTATATAGAGATAGTATCATTTACATACATTCCTTTCCTCATCATAAAGTCATTCAACTCATAAGATATGCATTGGACCATCAATTCCTTAAGAAATCATAATCGAACATATTGTCAACACTTAGCGGGTGTGTAGAGCTAGTGTAAAATTCTATAATTCAAGAGTGGATTCATGCTAGAAAATTTAGTGTAAAACCATCAATAGATACTTGGTAACACCCTCAAGCAATATACATCAAAAAATTTCATCAAATCTCACAATAGATCTTAGATTCATAGCTCAAAACATGCTAAAATAATCACATTTTCATAAACCCAAACATAGTGTGCTGTGAAATTCATAATAAGTAAGAAACATGAGTGCATCAAATTTAAATCATACAATTTTAGGTAAAAGGAAGTTTGGACATCATGGGTAAAAGGAACCCATGAAAGAAACCCACATACCTTAGCATTGTCGAATTCCTTGAAGAAGATTTGAAATGGAGACTTGAAGCTTGTATGAGAACCTTAAGATCAAGATAAGTTTCGGGACTTGACATTAGGCATGAAATATTTGTCCAAGTGTTTGAATGAATATTAGAGAATGTCTTGGATGATATGAAGGTAAAATATGGCTAAGTATAGTTCTTTTCACGCTTGGGGGCACTTAGGCCTAAGACCCAAAAGCCTTTGACCGAGATAAAAATCACTAGCAACAAAATACATAGGTCTATGTCTGGTCCATGACATGGACCTGTCATGAAGGAAAAATTAACACATGTCCACGATGGCTGCGCGTCGCGGCATTGTCGCGGATCGATTTTGGATAAGAAAAATTATGAAAAATGAAATTGCTAATCATTTGCTCTTAAGTTAGTATTAGACCTACTTACCCCTAAATTTGACTCCCTGATCAAGAATATAAAGTTGAATTTTTGATATCACGCACGAATTTTGAGATATATAGAAATTACAATTTTGGGCACTTTTGAGGCACATTTTTTGTCACTCTTTTTTGGGGTTGTTTCACTCTGGTTCCTACATGGTAACATCATGTAGGCATAGGGTATGTGTTAGTACATTTGAATGTACCAATTATGTAGGATGCAATGCAACAAGATATAAGCTAATATAGTCAAAATGCACAGTCATAAACAATAGATAGATATAATATTAATATGGCATACATGATCAATACTTGAGGTAAAACATGCTTGTAAATCATATAACTTGCAAATATAGATTACATGTGTGGAAAGACACCATAATCATAGACCAAGCAACTATTATTTTGAATCTGTTACATGTCACCCCTGGGTAAGGTGGTCGAGGTATGTACCCCTCAACATGAAAGTACGGGCATGTCACTCCATACAAGGTGGTCAAGGTATCTACCTCTCAACATGGTATTATGGGCATGTCACCCCTGGACAAGGTGATACAGGTATCTACCCCTTAACATGGTAGAACGGGCATGACACCCCCCCAAAGGTGGTCAAGATATCTACCCCTCAACATGGTAGTGCGGGGATGTCACCCCCTGACAAGGTGTGGTCAACTTGCAACATTATAGATACTTTTCATGAAATTTAATGTATATATACAATCCCTAAATCATCATAAAGTCACTTGGCTTATAAACCATGCAGTAGACCACCAATAATTTGAGAATCCTTGTCAAGACATTTTGTCATAGCTCAAAATATGCATAGTCTCAATAGGCAAAACTAATTCATAGTATAGGCTTAAAATAGGTAAACATGCATAATCAATCAACATTTTATAAAACCCCAACATAATTTATTATCAAAATCAATACTAAGAGATACCCATAGAAGATACTACTTTGACACATGCAAATTTACATAAAAAAGAAGAATTGGACTCCATGGGTGAAAGGACCCAATGGATGAAACCCACATACCTTAAAATTGGATTTTCTTGATGTAGACTTGAAGCCCCCCCCCAGCTTGAATGGACCCCCCGAGATCTGGAATTAAGCTTGAGACATTTGGATTTGGATGAAATATTTTGTTATGTCTTGGAGAGGGTATTGAGAGTGTCTTGAGCGATATAGAGTTGAAAAAAAGGCTAAGTATAGGTGTTTTCATGCATAAGTGGGCATGGAACTATGACCCCAAGGCCCTTAGGCCGAAATTAGAAACTAAGAAAAAACCTAAACTGGTTTACATTTGGTCCGAGATGTAGACCCAATGAGGAGGGAAAATTAACACTGATCTGCACCCTAGGCGCCTTGGGGCATGGACGCGGACAAACACTATTTTGTGAAAATTACTTTTTGCTATGGGTCCTCTAGAATCGGGGTTATACCCATTTTTCACTCAATTTTGCCTCCTGATCAAGAATATGAAGTTAAATTTTCAATATCTTGCACGGATTTTGAGATATATGGAAATTATGATTATAGGCATTTTCGAAGCATTTTTTTGGAGCACTTTTAAGGCGTTTCAATATCTCCCTCTTCGGAACATTCATCTCTGAATGTCAAAGAAATGTACATATGAGAAGTAATCATGAATATTTCAGCCCGACATGAATGCAACAAACACATTTAAACATCATTTTCAAAATGTCAACATGAATTCAAAATCGCCTAAACTTGTTTCCTTGATCAAGAATGCATGCAAAATGATATAAGGGCTGAAACTTAAGACTTGAAATCATATAGGAGAATTAAATTAGTACCTTAGGCTTGAGTAGAGTGGAATACATATGGATATCACTTTCTCATGTTTGCCTCAGCTTCCCATGTGGTACTTTCAACTTGTTGGTTCCTCCAAAGGACCTTGACAAAAGCTATATCTTTGTTTCTCAAACTCTTCACTTGTCTATCCAAAATCTTCTCCAGGACCACCTCATAAGTCAAATTATCTTCTACAACACCCAAAACATCTAAAGGCACTATAGCATTAGGGTCACCCACATACTTTCTCAACATGGACATATGGAAGACCAGATGAACCATGTCCATCTCCATAGGCAACTCTAACTCAAGGGTCACCCACATACTTTCTCAACATGGACATATGGAAGACCAGATGAACCATGTCCATCTCCATAGGCAACTCTAACTCATATGCAACCTTACCATCCTCCTCGAAACTCTATAAGGACCCACAAACCTTGGACTTAACTTTTCCTTCTTGCCAAATCGAACCACACCCTTCATAGGTGAGACTTTCAAGCAAACCCAATGACCAACCTTAAACTCAAGATCCCTTCTCCTCATATCAGATTAGGAATTTTGTCTACTTTGGGCTATTTTTAATCTCTCCCTAATTAACTTTGATGTGCTATCAAAATACATCACATTTGGTGCCTAAAATAAGGGATTTTGTGAGTTCGTAATACGACTTTTTATGGTTTTTATGCATTTTTATATTGTTATTGTAGGAAAGAAAGGTTGGCATGATTTTGGGAGAAACCTGCAGATTTTGCTAAAGTAGAGGACATGCAAGCTATCCTACGAGTCGTAGCCCAAGCTACTAATCATAGATTAATCTTGTAACAAGAAATAATGAGCAAAAGTCAGAATCTGCTAAGTGGAGGTGAGCCCTATGAGGCTACCCTATGAGTCATAGGTCTCACTATAACTCGTATAGGTGGTTTTGTAGCAAGAAACGGAGAGCTAAAAGTTTTGACTAAGAACTAAAGGCCTAGACTGCTAGAGGAGCATACGAGTCATAGCCCAAGAAATGACTTGTACCAGTGGGTCATATTAATATAGTCCAAATTGCAAAGTGCCTACTATGATACCCAGATTACGACTTGTAGGTCACCCTACGAGTCACACCTGTGTGACGTACCTGCTGGCAGCTATCTTTTCTATTTAATTTTTAGGGTTAAATTGTAAATAGTATAAATACATAATAATAGGATTTTAGATGAGAGAGCTGATACACTGAAAATTTGGTAGAACACTTTGAATATTCTCTTTTGAATATTCTAAGCATTTTTCTCGTTTTTAGTGTAGATTTTATTTTTTATTTGAAGACCTATTTTTGAGCATTTCAAAACACACATTGTACTCATTCTCCATTAATCCAAGCTTGTGGTTTACAGCTTGTGGTGTTCTTGTTCTTAATTGTTTTAGGTAAACTCTCAACTATGTCTTTTATTTGCATTGTTGTTTATTTTTCCTTATCCATGAGTAATTAAACACCTATAATTTGGGGTTGTGGGAACCATGAGTAGTTGACTTGAGATAACCTAGACTTTGTGCTTTTTTTAATTGGGGTTTTACATATATTATTTATTTTCTTTCATTCCGATTAATGTTTGGTGGTGGCCAACACCAAACCCCACCTACTATTATGATCCTGACCAAGGTAGTGACAAATAGGAAAAGGAAAGTAAATGACAAGATTCGATTGATGTGATCTCATCTAATCAACTAAACCTGACGAAGGGGCAGTTGACTGGGACAATGGGTAACACTTAGTTCGCACACCATGGTTGCCGACCATGCGCCATGGTGAAATTTGACCTTCACCTTCACAAGAAGCTGAAAGAACCTAAGTTATCATCCTACATCAGAATTCCCAATTAGAGTTATGTTGAATAGGGTAATTGAGTTAACGAATCATGGGGAACACAAATTCCCAAGTTGTCCCTAAATTTGAGTGTCTTCCTGTATAGTTAATATAGTGTTTATTTTTTATTTTTTTCTTAAATCACGAACCCCCCCCCCCCCCTTT
>DF361534.1:10000-22250 GCA_000787875.1 Solanum virginianum | reverse complement strand
TTTTTTTTTTTTTTTTTTTTTAAATCCCCAACCCCCCCCCCCCCATTTAGAGACTTTAGTAATCAATGCTTGAAATGATTAGTAGGGGATCTCTATAGTTAATAACCCTATTCCCTATGGATTCAACCCTAACCTCTGGTAGGTTAATTGATGATAGCGACCGCTTTCTTATTGGAGCGTGAACATCATAAAAAATTATGGTGCCATTGCTAGGGAATATGACTAGTTTTGTCAGGCCCAAAGTCTAGTTAAGGCGAACTAGTACCCATTGCCAATAAGGCTCGGGAGAACCAACTTGTATCCATGTGCTTTCTATAAGGTATTTCTATATCTACTAGCACCTGTACCTATAGCATGAAATGCAGGTCCCCCGTAAAGGACGTCAGTACGAGATAATGTATTGAATATATAAGGTAGAAAATACTATATATGAAGTAACAACTCAAATGAAACTATGCACTGGTATAGGATTAGAGACCACTTTTAGTTATACTGTGGGATCATATACTTTATGTTCTTTTTTTATTACTTTACCTTTACTGTATATTCTGTGCACAACATGTAATACAGATGACGAGCTGATCAATGGTAAATCTATATCTAGATCAGCCCTGGCTAGGCTTTTCCTTCAACCCCTTGGACTACCCCTTGTAATAGGATCGACCCTGGCTAGGTGATTCTTCTACCACTTGGGTTACCACCCATCAATAAGCAATATACTTTACCTTTCAATTACCTTTGAGATGATTCTTTTGGTGGCCACAATATTGGAGCTGTAGGGTTGTATATGTAGCATGTGACATGTAGATAATCATACAAGACAATATGATAATGAAAAGAGTATGTTACACAAATAATGAAAAGCATATGAGATGAAAATATATTTAGCATGAGACATGTAGATAATCATACAAGACAATAGGACAATGAAAAGAGTACATTACACAAATAATGAAATGCGGATGAGATGAAACAACTTATGAACTTTATTTCTCAATAAGAACCCATGTAACTTGGTATCCATGTATGTATGTAGATTTAAAGGTGACTATATATAGGAGAATATGAATATGTGAAAGAGTGGAGACATTCCTTCAATCTTTTCACTTATAATCGTATTTTCTAACAACCATTCTTATGTATATGCTATATACATCTTCTTTTAGACCATTAACAGTCTTATGATAGTTCAAGGTACAAGACATAACAAATCCTGCACAACATCACATTCGTATTCTTGCTACATTTCAACGTCAACAATCCCGAACTTGTTTCAACTTTACCCAAACTGTCCTCAATAGATCCATACATAAAAACAGCCTTAGAACAGTCTTAAAATAGTACCAAAGTAGTCATGAAAGACATGAAGCAATAGGCTTCCATCCATCTGCCCACAAGTTTCAATCAAAATCACACTTAAGAGAGCACAATAAAACTCATTTTTAAATGAAACAAAAGCAGGGTAGCAACCTTAGATTAATATATATAACTTAAACCATGTTAAGAATATCAACTTCTCTTCATAATACAACCCATAAACCATAGAGAAGTCACTAAAAAATAGGCAAGTGTGTAGCAACTTTTAAACACATGCTATCCGACCTTTGTTCACAAGCATAACTAGCATATATTTCTTGTTTGTCATGGGATACGTATAACAAATACATGGATATTTCAACATACCTTAGCCTTCAAGATTCAGGTTTTCTTCAAGAACCCGAGAGGGTTGTATTGGCTGCCTTGAGAAGTGAAGTAAAGAGAAAGAAAAAGTCTTTAGGAAAGCTGAAAATTGTTCCAAAGTGAAATGACTTAAGGGGCTGTTTTTGAGCCCTTTTAAAGGGTCACTTTGGTCGACTTTCTCTTGAGATTTTGACCACATATTATCACTTTGGCTGACTTGGGACATTTTACTATTCATCTTGGGCTGAAAATACAATACATTGATGATGCTAAAACACAGGCTAAAGTTATACCCTTAACACTAACTTTATCCATAATTGGACTTGGATGGATTCGATGTCGGGCCTCATTTTCGTCTAGCAAGCAAGTTTAAGCTAAGCAATAGGTGACTCACCTACTAGCTTCTTAAGTCCAGCAAGCACCTTAATTCTCTCACTTTGTTTAGGGCCATGATCTCCTCAATTTGACACAAAATGTGTATACACTCGATCCTCTTAAGCGTTAGGCACACATATCGCCCTCTAACATGAGATTTAAGCACTTTTAAAAATTGGCGCTAATTTGAAAAGACATATCATGTTTCATTTGCATAGTACTAATACATGTAAGATGTGGGGTGTTACAAGTTTCTTGACTTTATTTCACCATTAGTTAGTTCAAGTATTAATTTCTAGATTCTCTTGTATTTTACTTTTATTGTTGTTTTTATGTTTGATTTTATTTGCAGGGTGTACTGGGTTATATGCCCAACACAAGGAGCCAAGGCAATCCCTTATCTCTATTTAATTTAGAGATCTATCAACTCTTTAGGAGAATGGCTTAGGTGAATGAGGATATCACGGTTGAGGAAGAAATGAATGTGAATGATGATATGGGAAGAGAAGAAAATCCACCCCGAGGGATTATAGGCCACAACTTAGGGATTTCAACGAGAACACTTATGGTTGGAATCAATATCTCTTAAACCCTATAGCCATGGACATTATAGGTGCTATAGTGTTTCTTCTGTTACCAGCAGATGCTAAGTTCTCGGCGTCAAGTGGATTACTTCAAATGCTCCAAAACCATGGGTTGTTAATAGGGCTACCTTCAGGGGATCCTAATCGTCATCTCTATAATGTCATCTTCATCTACAAGAGTGTCATGGGGACACAAAATCACTGATTGGATGCAGTTAGTTTGTGGGTGTTCCCATTGTCACTAACTGGTAATGCAGCGGATTGGTTATCTGAGCTTTCTTTGGGTACAATAACAAGTTGTGCAGAGCTTCAGAGAATGTTTCTAGAGAGATATTTCCCAAGATCGAATAAACAATTTTGAACAATTGCTGGGTGACTCTATCAGTACCATATGGGACAGATTCACTAAATGCTTAAGGATAGTCCCTGATCATAAGATTGTTGATGATGCCTTCGTTGAGCTTTTCTATCATGTGCTTGATGATAATAGTCAAGTTTGTGCCAACAAGATCATGGAAGGCATGTTTCTTGACAAACCTTTTGCATTGATAGCCGCAAAAATAGAGCAAGTGGTGAAAAATAATAGAACATAGGGTCAAAGAGAGCGAGGTGCGATGAAGACTTCTTATGCAGTCAACACCAATAATGAGCAAGCAAAGGTCAACGAAGAGATCCTGGAACAACTTTCTCAATTTCCCTCGAGTATGGAGTTGGTCTCAGAGCAAAACCAGGCAAGTGTTCAAGCGGTAGCGCACCAAACTCCTAAGGTTCCAATGTATGAAGATCCATTCTTTGATGAAGATGTGTGCTTCGTGAGTAACCAAGCGGTGGGTTTCCAGAATAACCCTAAGGGTCCAACTCAAACTATTGGATGTAAGGTTTTGGGAATCAAGGTCGGAACTACAACCGTGATGGTGCTTATAGAGACAACCCAAGTGGCTACTATAAAAGAGAGAGTTTCAGATGCCAAATGGGTAGAAGAGATGACTATAGAAATGGTCCCTATGTGCCGCCACACAACTGTGATGTCATGCAAAGTACTTTAAAGCTTGAAGAGATGTTTGAAAAGTTGTTAAAAAGAGCCTACCACAAAGATGAGACCTTGAAAGGAATGAAATTGGACATTCCAAGCATAAATCAAAAGATAAAGTCTCATTCTGTGGCAATTAAGTAGTTGGAACAATAATTTGGACAAGTTTCTTCGCAATTGAACCAACGCCGAAAGGGAACCTTACCAAGAAATATGGTTCAAAATTAAAAAAATTATGGGCATTGCATAGTGATCATGACTAGGGATAGTAAAAGCACCGTGAATGGCCTTATGTCAGTAATTGTGGATGAAAGTCACAAGAGGAGAGATGGTAAGAGAGCTAAAATAAATTACACAAATGGAAACCCTAACTGGTTCAAGACCTTTCTAAGACCTCCACCACCTTTTCCTCAAAGGCTTAAGAAGAAAAAAGAGGATGGTAGGGGTGAGTACTTTTTAGCAATGATCAAGAAGTTATTGGTGACCATTCCTTTGATCGAAGCCTTAGAGAGGATACCGAGTTATGCAAGGTGCATGAAAGATCTAGTCAAGAATAAGCAGATGGTGATTCAAGACACTTCCCAGAAGTTCCATCATTGTAGTATCGTCATTACCAAGTCACTGGTCCAAAAATGTAAGGACCCGGGTGCTTTCACCATACCATGTACAGTGGGAAAATTAGTATTTTCCAAAGCACTTTATGATCTAGGTTCCAGCATAAATTTGATGCCATTCGCTATCTTCAAAAAGCTTGGACTGGGTGCTCCTATCCCCACAAAGATGCGGTTACTGAAGGCAGATAGGACAATCAAGAAACCTGTAAGGGTGCTTTATGATGTTCTGGTAAAGGTAAACAAATTTATATTTCCCACAGATTTTGTTATTCTTGACTGTGAGGTTGATTTAGCAGTGCCTATCATTTTGGGGAGTCCTTTCCTAGCCATAGGTTACACTCTGGTGGATATAGAGAGAGGATTGCTCACATTCAGATTTGGTGAACAAGCAGTGGTATTCCAGGTCTACCAAAAAAATAGTAAAGACTATGATTTAAGGGTAATCTCAGTGATTGAAATTGTTGAATGAGGATGAGTAAGAGGTCCCAGTCGAGCTACGCCTTGGAGTTGATACCTTAGAAGCAGTGTTGATGAACTTTGCAGTGATTATTTTCTAGATTATGAGGAGATAGTGAATGCCCTTAGGGTATCATTTGGCCCGAGATGGCAAGCAAAGATAGAACTTGATATGTAGAACAGGGAATCTCCACCCATAAAATCGTCCATAGAGATCCCACTAGAGTTGGAACTGAAGGCACTTCCTTCACATTTGAAATATGCATTTTTGGGAGAGTATGATACATTACCAGTCATCAGTGCTACAAATTTGAATGAACTTCAGGCAGAGGCTCTAGTGGCAGTGCTAAAAAATTTCAAAAAGGCTATTTGGTGGACTATTGTTGATATCTTTGGCATCCCTCCTAGCATATGCACCCATAAGATTCAACTAGTTAAGGACTACAAGGCCAGCATAGAGCACCAGCGGTGTTTAAATCCTCCAATGCAAGTGGTTAGATGAAGGGGTAATCTAACCTACTGCTAACAATGAGTGGGTGAGCCTATGCAATGTGTCCCAAAGAAAGGGGGTATCATCGTGGTGCCAAATGTGAAAAATGAGTTGATTCCCATGCGACTGGTCATCGGAGAGAGAGTGTCTATGGATTACAAAAAATTTAATGCCTCCACTAAGAAAGACCATTTTCCTATTCGATTCATGGATCAGATGCTTGACAGACTTATAGAAAATGGTTGGGACTGTTCCTTGATGGATATTTGTGGTACAATAAAATTGTTATTGCACCAGAGGATCAAGAGAAAACCACATTCACATATCCTTATGGAACCTTTGCATTTAAAAAAATGTCTTTCGGATTATGTAATGCTCCAGCCATATTCTAAAGATACATGATCTCTATTTTCTCAGATATGGTAGAGAGCACGATTGATGTATTCATGGATGCTTTTAGTGTCATGGGTAAATCCTTTGAAGACTATCTATTACATTTGCAACATATTTTGCAAAGATGTGTAGAGAGTCACCTAGTGTTGAATTGGGAAAAATGTCACTTCATTATTACGGAAGGCATTGTTTTAGGTTACAAAATATCGGGCAAAGGCATTGAAGTTGATAAAGCAAAAATTGATGTTATCGAGAAGCTTCCACCACAAATATCAGTAAAAGGGATTATGAGCTTTTTGGGCCATGTAGGATTCTACTGACACTTCATCAAAGATTTCACATCCTTTGTGCAAATTGTTTGACAAAGACACCAAGTTTTTGTTTGATGATGCCTTTATACAAGCTTTTGAAGAATTGAAGAGAAGGTTAATTTCAGCACCTATAATTGTGGCCTTGGATTAGTCAAAGCCCTTTGAATTAATATGTGATGCTAGTGGAGTTGCATTAGGTGTGATGTTGGGGCAACACAAGAAGAAAGTCCTATATACCATCTATTATGTAAGCAAAGCACTGAAGGTTGCCCAGAAAACCTACACGATCACCGAACTAGAATTACTTACATTGGTCTTTGCATTTGAGAAATTCCGTTCATACTTGCTGGGAGCTAAGGTGATAGTTCATATTGATCATGTAATACTCATATATTTGATGTCTAAGAAAGATACAAAACCTAGATTGATTAGATGGGTATATCTTCTGCAAGAATTCAATTTTGATGTGATTGATAGAAAGTGGTGAGAGAATCAAGTCACGGATCACTATTCAATATTGAAGGATGGAGCTATGATATAGTTTGATGATGGTCTTGATATTGATGACTCGTTTCCCGATGAATGGGTGCTAGTGGCTTCACATGATCTTATTCTTTGGTTTGTTGACTATGCTAATTACTTGGTGAGTTATAGTGTACCTCCTAATCTAAACACTCATCAATGTCGCTAGTTCATGCATGATATGAAAAAATATTTTGGGATGAGCCATACCTGTTTCATATATGTGCTGATGCAATCATCCGTAGATGTGTTCCATCTGTATGTGCTGGTGGAATCACAGTGGAGCTCATACGAATTATAAAGTGTTATAGTGTGGGTATTATTGTCGTTCAATATATCAAGATGCTCATGATTATGTCAAGTCCTATGGCAGGTGTCAACAAGAGGGTGGCGTCTCACGAAGGCAAGAACTTCCTCTTAATCCCATTTTAGTGATCAAGTTGTTTGATGCTTGGGGAATTGATTTCATGGGCCCCTTTGTTAGCTCTCATGGAAATAAGTATATCTAGGTTGTTGTAAACTATGTCTCTAAATGGGTAGAAGCCATAGCCTTACTAAACAATGATCACAAAAGTGTCACAGGTTTCCTTCGAAGGAACATTTTTTCCATGTTTGGAACACCCCGAGCAATTATTAGTGATGGAGGCTCACACTTTTGCAACAGATTATTTAAAGAACTTCTTGAGAAATATGGTGTAAACCATCAGGTGGCAACACCTTATCACCCCCAAACTAGCGAGCAAGTAGAGGTGTCAAATAGAGAAATAAAATAGATCTTGTCCAAGACTATGAATGTGAATTGCACTGATTGGTCACGAAGGTTGGATAATTCATTGTGGGCTTACCGCACAGCCTTTAAAACACTAATTGGTATGTCTCCACAACAATTTGTGTTTGGAAAGGATTGTCACTTACCTGTCGAACAGGAGCATAAAGTAATGTAGGCATTAAAGAAGCTAAATCTAGATTGGAATGGAGCAGCAACATCTAGACTAATGCAGCTTAACGAGCTATTAATTCAGACTTAGAGCATTTGAGAGTTCTGCATTGTACAAACAACGAATAAAGATTTAGCATGACCAAAAAATTGAGAACTACCAATTTGCACCAGGGGACATGGTGTTGCTTTACAACTCTTGATTGAAATAGTTTCCGAGAAGCTTAGATCTAAGTGGATGGGACCTTTCCACGTAATACGTGTCTCTAATCATGGTGCTATCGAACTAGAAAGTAGAGATGGAAAGATCTTCAAAGTAAATGATCAAAAAGTTAAGCTTTACATAGGTGACATAGAAGAAATTAAGGTAGTGGAAGATTGGGACCTGGAAGAAGCATGAACACTGAAGCTCATCTCATCGTGCCGCGATATTAAATCAGGCGCTTCTTAGGAGGCAACCCAAGGTATGCCCCTTGTTGTTTCCTCATTTCTTGTATGTCTTTACTTTGAGGACAAAGTATTTTCTTTTGGTGGGGTGTAGGAAGTTATGGATTAGGGGGAAGTCTGAGTAACCTCAAGTCCATAACTTCCTCTATTTTTTATCCTAAGGTTTTCTTGCTGTTTTTTTTTCTTGTGGATGTTTTTAATTTCTATTGAACCGCCATGTCTAGGTAGTATAGATAATTTGTAAATATATAGTAGTTATTATCTTTTGGCATATATATATATATATAGTTTTTAAATACTTTTTGAATGTTTTAAAATTCGGTACCCTTAAAATTTTTAAGATTGTGGGTTATTAGTGAAATCATGCATGTGATTATCTGTAAATGTCTATATCGAAAATGAGAAGGCAAGTTGATGCTTAAAGCATTACCTGTGAGTCTATATTTGATTGTGTTTGCGATCCTATGTGTGTATGAGCTTATTTTGCCGCATTCATGTATTATGTATGGACTCATAACTTACCTTATTACTTGAAGATTGGACTAGTGATGGGGTTGATTGGGAAAGGATCTTAGGGCATTGTTCTTTTAGTGAAGTCGACTTTTACCTAAATAACCTACCAAATGTGATAGTTTATCCTTTGTTCCAATTGTTTGATCTTTTCAGGTACCTATTCTTTCTTGACACTTGGCTAGCCTAGCCTTGTTTTATGAAATACCTTGATATTGGCCCTAGTCTATCCTTGAACATGTGAACCTTGTTTGAGGCTAAATGCCTAAGTTGAGGGTGGCTACGAATAGTGGCCCTGGTTTGGGGAATAGATATTGTGTGCTTCACCTTAGGCTAAAACCCTACATTGAGGGGTGGCCCTTATTGTGGTAAAGTAACAAAAATGAGGTGGTTAGTTGGGAAGGAAAGAAAGAAATAAAGAAGTCATGTGTCGGGTCTTTTTGTCTTGGATTGAAGAAAATAGCAAAATTCACTTAAAAAATGTGGCTCAGATGAAAAAGAGAAAGAAAACACCTGGGAAAAGCTTGAAAAGGAAGAATAAGGGTGGATTTAATGAAAATGGTTGAGTTATGGAGGTAAGTGTGTTGAAAAACATGGTTCAAGGATAGGTTTTAGTTACTACTTGCCTAAAATGTCATACAAAAGCCTCATGAACCTATGTTATAAGCCATTATGTCCTAAATTTATCCGAAATCACTTTGTAATTAGTCCGGAGTTGAGTATAAAGACAATTATATGGTGTTAGTCATTTTTTATGAATTTCATTTGTGAGAGTGAGAATACTTGCATAGTCCCTGATTTTAAATGCACTTTGAGCAAGAAAGAGGGACTTCTTTTCTGTGAGGGCATTTGCACTGCATGATTGGCATATGACTAATTCAGTGATTGTGGATTGGTGATACTCCTTCATTTGTCATAGTTGGATTGCCGAATATATCTTTGTGTTTTGGTTTGCTTAGTAGCTTTGCAATCAGCTTTTGAAAGTTAGAGTTGGGTACCTGAATTGTAGTTAAATGGTGTATATACCATTAGACTATCTACTATGTATTTCTCATTGTCCATTTAGATTGAGTCATCGCTTGAGGACAAGCAATATTTCTAAGTTGATGGTGTAGATGTGTTGTCAAAATACAGCATATTTGATACCTAAAACAAGGGATTTTGTGAGTTCTTAATGCAACATTTTATTATTTTTATATGTTGTTATTGTAGAAGAGATAGGTTGGCATGATTTTGGGAGAAACTTATAGATTTTGCTGAAGTGCAGGAAATACGAGCCATCCTATAAGTCGCAGCCCAAGCTACGAGTCGTAAGGTGATCTTATAGCAAGAAACATTGAGCAAAAATTAAAAATCTGCTAAGTAGAGGTCAGTCGTACGAGACTACCCTACTAGTCATAGGTCTCAGTACTACTCGTATAGGTGGGTTTGTAGCAAGAACCAAAGAGCTAAAAGTTTGGACCAAGAACTGAAGGCCTAGACTATGAGAGTAGCATACGAGTTATAGCCTAAGCAATGACTTACCTGCTTCCAGCTATCTTTTCTTTTTAATTTTTAGGGTTAAATTGTAAATAGTATAAATACTTAGTGATAGGATTTTAGATGAGATAGTTGATATATTGAATATTTGGCAGAACACTTTGAATATTCTCTCTTTAAAATTCTGAGGGTTTTTGTAGTTTTTAGAGTAGATTTTATCTTTTATTTGAAGACCTAGTTTTGGGGATTACAAAAAACACATTGTACTCATTCTCCATTAATCCAAGCTTGTGGTTTTCAACTTGTGGTGTTCTTGTTCTTCATTGTTTTGGGTAAACACTCAACTATGTCTTCTATTTGAATTGTTGTTGATTTTACCTTATCCATGAGTAGCTAAGCACCCATAACTTGGGGTTGTGGGAAGAGTAAACTCTCAACTATGTCTTTTACATTCATTGTTGTTGATTTTGCCTTATCCATGAGTAGCTAAGCACCCATAACTTGGGGTTGTGGGAACTATGAGTAGTTGACTTGAGATAACCTAGACTTTGTGCATTTTTTTGATTGGGGATTTGCATGTATTGTTTATTTCCCAATTAGAGTTATGTTGTCTAGGATAATTGAGTTAATAAATCATGGGGAACACAAATTCCCAAGTTGTCTCTAAATTTGAGTGTCTTCCCACATAGTTATTGTAGTGTTTATTTTTTTGTTTTTGATTCTTAAATCACAGACTTCCCCTCCCCTCTCCCTATTTAGAGACTTTAGTAATCGGTGCCTGAAATGATTAGTAGTGGATCTCTATAGTTAAGCCTTGTGTTCCCTGTGGATTCGACCCTAACCTCAGGTTAGATTAATTGTTGACAGTTACTGCTTTCTTATTGGAGCATGAAAATCATCAGACCTCACCTTCTCCAAAGCTTTCATGACCAAATCCAAACCTAACGAAGCCATTTCCCCACTTCAAACGACCAAAATGGGGATGTACAATGCCTACCATAAAGAGCTTCAAAAGGAGCCATACTAATGTTTGAGCGGTAGCTATTGTTGTAAGCAAACTCAATAAGTGGAAGTTGTTCATCCCAACTACCCTTAAACTTCAAAACACAAGCTCTAAGCATATCTTGAAGAGTTTTGATAGTCCTCTCAGCTTGACCATCCGTTTGAGGATGAAAAGCCATGCTAAGCTCAACCTTGGTACCAAGACCTCTTTGGAAGGACCTCCAAAAGTGAGAAGTGAATTGAGCACCACAATCCAAAATGATGGACAAAGGTACCCCATGCAATCTAACCAACTCATGAATGTACAATTTGGCATAATCTTCGACACCATAAGTAGTTTTGACTGGTAAGAAGTGAGCCGACTTTGTCATTCTATCCTCAACAACCCAAATAGAGTCAGAACGTTTCCTAGTCTTAGGTAACCCAACCATAAAATTCATATTGATTTCATCCCACTTTCAAGTAGGAATTTCTATATCTTGGGTTAGGCCACCCAGCCTTCGATGTTCGGCTTTCACCTTTTGGAAATTGTGACATCCGGATATGAACTTGGCAATGTTTCCCTTCAAACTACCCCAACAATACACTTCTCTCAAGTCTCTACATTTGAGGTATGGGCCTCTTTCAAGATGAATTTTTCAAATCATCTACAATTTGCACACACAATCTACTTTAGTACCTAAGGGTACCATCTCCCTCTCAGGAGAAAACCTCCACCTTACCATCTCTCACCAAGGCCTTCAACTCTAGCAAAGCGGGGTCAAGATCTTATTTTGCCTTTACCTCCTCAATCAAAGAAGATTACGAACCATCAACGACCACCACACCCCCATTAAAAACTTCATCCAATGAGGACCAAACACGGAGGGCAAATTAACACTAATCATGCCCCAAGCACGTCGCGGCCTGGGCGCGGACAAATACTATTTTGCAAAAATTTGTGAAAATTATTTTTCGCTATGAGCCCTCTAAAATCGGGGTTATACCCATTTCTCGCTCAATTTTTTCCCCTGATCAAGAATATGAAGTCAAATTTTGATATCACACACGAATTTTGATATATATGGAACTTACAATTATGGGCATCTCCGAACAACATTTTTGGGGCTTTTTAGGGGCATTTCATCAAACCAACCAATCTGCCACCTATACCTTCGCACATATAGTGCTTCATAAGGAGCCATTTGAATACTAGCTTGGAATTTGTTATTATAAGCAAACTCGGTAAGAGGTAGATGATCATCCCAACTTCCTTTAAAGTCCAGTACGCATGCACGTAATATATCATTGACGGTCTGAACAGTACACTCTGTCTTTCCATTAGTTTGTCGATAAAAACCAATGCTAAGATTTACTTGATTGCTCAGACCCTTACAAAAAGACTTCCCAAAATGTGTTATATCTTGATCCCCTCGATCTG
>DF361535.1:0-10237 GCA_000787875.1 Solanum virginianum | reverse complement strand
TAAACATCAGAACCTATCTAGTGTTACTGGTTGGATCAAGGTAGTAACGAACAGGAAGAGAGATTACTTAACAAGATTGATTGATGTTTCTCGTCTGATCAACCGAACTGGGTCAAGGGGAGGTTGTACTAGGACAATTTGTAAGGGTTAGTAATGTCACACTATGGGGATGGACCAAATCACATAGTAAAATTTTCTTCTCACCTTGTCCAAAGGGTTTGATAACCTTACCATTTTACATGCTATGCACTAGAACAAATTTTGATTATTCGGTAATACTAAGTTAGAAAATCATGGGGAACACAATATCCTAGTTTCTCTTCATATTAGTTTAACACTTGTCTTAGCATAGAATTACTTTTACTAGTTATTATAACCCCCTCCCCTTTGGGAGATAAGTTGCTTAATAAACCCGAATTACAATTGAATTCTTCTAAGTCTACCATATTCCCTGTGGGATTCGACCCTAACTTTTGTTAGGTTATATATCTTAACAATGACTGCTTTAGCCTCAAAAGGAGGTGACATCACATTAGTTAGTTTTTGTTTGAAAAATCATACTGATCAAAATTTTGTTAGGTAGTCTTGCTAACAACTATGTGGTAGTAATGATTGACAGTGCTTATTTTGATAAGTGTGGTTTAATAATGATGAAAGATATGATTTGGGAGTCTATGTTGATAGTGTAATCAGTGCCATATGTGTGTGAGCTTTCCTTGCTTAACTCTTATATTGTGTTTCACTCCAGAACTTGCCCTATTACTCTGACTTAGCCTAAATGACCAACCAAATGTGTAATGTATCCTTGAGATCAATGTTTGAGCCATGCATGCATCTTTTTCTTTGTAAAAACCTAAGTAACTAGCCTTATCTAATGTAATATCTTGAAATTTGCCTTTGTCCTTCCTTGAATATTGTGCACCTTGATTGAGACAAAAATCTTAAGTTGAGGGTGGCTACCAAAAGTGGCCCTAGTTCATAGTTTGGATATTATGCACCTTGACTCAGGCTAAAAGCCTATATTGAGGGTGGCTAGTGTAAGGGTAATCACACAAAATAGGGTGGAAGATAGTGATATAGGGAAATAGGAGAAAATGTGCTATAGGTGAAAAAAATGAATAGATTCCCAAAAAATGAGCTAAAAAGAAAAAGAATGATAAAATAGAAGGCAATGAGCTAAAAATGAGAGTAAGGCACCCAGTAAAGTTTGAAATAGAAGAAAAGGAGAATGAGTTGAAAAATGATAGTGTTGATATGGCAAAAATGTATAATACTGTAGTACCAAGAAGGGCCATTAGTCACTATATTCCTAAAACATACCAAAGCACCCAGAGCCTTTATTACAAGCCAATAAAGTCCTATAGTGTTCCTAGTCCATGTAGTCGAAGCTCATAGTTATGATTTTAGGGGAAAGCATATGATATTTGAATATCTATTGTGAGTGTGTGTGATTTTGTTTAGTCCCAAGCATTTAATTTGAAATACTATTATTAGTAGTATATGGGACTTCTTTTTGTGAGGGCACTTGCATTACACTATTGATTTTAGGCTATTTCAATAATGGTTTCTTATTATGGTTACCTTGTTTGTCATAGTTACATTGTCACATGTATTGACCTGCATTAGTTTATTACATAGCTACCTGATATGTATTGATGAGTGATGTTTGTACTTGTGCTTGATTTGGAGGTGATGTGTGTCATTAGATTAAGGTCTCTGTGTTGCTATACTGCTTATGAAAATTGACTTCGTCACTTGAGGACAAGCAATAATTTTAAGTAGAGGGTGTTGATCTGCTATCAAGATACCAAACTTTTGATGCTTAAACTTTGAAATTTTGTGTGTTCTTAATGAGATGTTAGTGGTTTTGATGTGTTTTTATCTTTATTTTACAGGATTACAGGATTTGGCATAATTTTAGGCTAAGTGTTATAGTTGCTGCATTTTTTGTGAAGAACAAAACAATCGACGGGCCATGGAATTTTCCATTAATCGTAGAGCGGTTTCATGGTTGAGATATAGTGAAGGGCCTATTTTCTACAGTGCATTCATAAACTATCAGACAGGGTGTGGAATTTTATATGAGTCATGCATAAGGTTTTGTGCCTTGAGGATCAGAATTTGGGATTTTCTAAAATGTTGTCAGACGAAACCCTATACAGGTTGTTATGTCTAAATACAACTGATAGTATGGTCTCGTGGAAGAGAGTGCAAGTGCAACAATGTGCCCAAAATCAAGGTGGTGGTCCACATGGTAAATGGTTCAATGCCTTGCATTCTAGGTAAGAGGTTGATGGGTCCCCTGATGTGGTTACCGATTTGATCATGATGTGTATGCTTTGCAGGGCCCCAATGTTAATATGTCTTTTGTTACTTGTTACATTGCCATAAAGTTTGATGTGTCTCCGAAAGTCTTGTTAGAACTTTACTTGGTCTGTACTCCTATTGGTGAGTCAATCATAGATAATAAAATCTATAGAAATTGCCTCGTGTTGGTCTTACATAAAGCCTTCTTATATGATCTAATTGAGCTTGATCTGATGAATTTTGATGTTATTCTTAGCATGGATTGGCTGTATGCATTCTATGCTTCTATTAATTGTAGGATTCGTAAGGTCACATTCCAAGTTCCTATTGAGCCTATCCTAGAATGGAAGCGAACCAATTCTGTGTTCATGGGGAAGTTTGTCTCTTATATGAAATCTATGAAAATAACTTTTAAAGGTTGTCGATATCATTCTGTTCGAGTCGTGGATGTTGAGTCTCATGTTCCTACTCTTAATTTGGTTCCCATAGTTAATGAGTTTCCCGATGTCTTTTCTAATGATTTTCTCGGTATTCCTTTTATAAGGGAAATTGATTTTGCTATTGATCTTATGTCCGACACCCAACATATTTCTATACCTCTATATTGGATGGCCCCGGTAGAGTTGAAGGAATTAAAGGAACAATTAAAGGATTTGCTTGATAAGGGATTCATAAGACCTAGTATGTCACCATGGGGTGCTCCTATATTGTTTGTAAGAAAGAAGAATGGTTCACTTCAGATGTGTGTGGATTAATGACAATTGAATAAGGTGACCATCAAAACCTAATATACTAATCCAAGGATCAATGACCTATTTGATCAACTACAAGGTGCAAGCTACTTTTCTAATAGTGATCTCTAGTCCAGATACCACCAATTGATGTTTAAGGAGGATGAAATTTCAAAGATGGCATTTAGAACTCGATATCATCATTTTGAGTTTTGATTATGTCATTTGGACTAACAAATACCCCTACCATTTTCATGGATTTGATGAGTAGGATTTTCAAATTGTATTTGGATATGTTTGTGGTGGTTTTCATAGATGATATATTGGTTTATTCATGGGATGTAAAAGATCATGAAAACTATTTGAGGATTGTATTTCAAACATTGAGAGATAGACAACTCTTTTCCAAGTTTAGCAAGTGTGAATTTTGGGTAAGAGAGATGGCTTTTATTTGTCACATTATTTCGAGTGATTGTATTAGTGTTGATCCAAATAATATGGAGGCCATGAGAAATTGGCCTAGGCCATTGTCTCCATTTGACATTAAGAGCTTCTTTGGTTTGGATAGACACTATAGGAGGCTTGTTATTATGACACCCCATACCTCCATGCTCTTATATATCCATGTTCCAAGCTTCATTTGTTCAGGTGAGGAGTGTATTAGGGTCATGGGAGACTTCTAGTACTTAGACGAGTTCTAGACTTCCCTATGAGATGAGTTTTGGATGTTGGTCTATGCAAAAGTAAACTTTAAATGAACATAAATTTCAGCACACTTCGAACTGGACAACTCACGACATTTCAAATGAAATCCATTTGAGTTATTTTTCCAATGCACTTGGTTTCATCTCATTCCGAGGTTGGATGAAGGATTTATGACTATTTTTATGAGACCCTCCTACGCAGTGATGTCACACGGACACCTTGATGGGAAGTGGAGCTTTGGACGGGCCGTTTAAGCTGCCTTGAGCTAGAAAAGACCATTTTTTGTCTAAGGCATGTGACAAAGCTAGTGGCATGGGCTGTGTGGCTTGCCACTGACCGTATTGCTAGCCGAGGGGTGTGTGCAAGTGAAGCTTAGTGAGCATGGGAGGACTTTTTGGCCAAGTGTTGTGCTACTGCCATCCACACGGGTTGTGGCAGGTCTCACGATCCGTGGTCTAGCATGGGGTATCTTAGCAATATTTTTCTCACCAAGTGTAACTCCACGGGCTACTACGTGGACCATGTAGCACCACACGGCCCGTGGAAGCTCCCATCAAAGTGATGATGACACTAATTTTTCAAAGTTTTCCAACTTCCAATTTTTGACCAAGTCTCATCTTACGGGTACTCCACATGACCTGTGGAGTGCTGAACGACCCGTAGGGCCTTCAATTGGGTATCACTTTTCCAATTTTTCCATTCATTCATTAATGGACTTTTTGTGTATTTAATCTACTCTAATGACCTTTTTTAGACTTCCAATGCTATTTTAACCTCCCCAAAAGCCCTAAACCCTATTCCGAAGGATCAAATTCATTACTCTCAACATGAACACATTCTCA
This sequence comes from Solanum virginianum, assembly GCA_000787875.1. Lineage (NCBI taxonomy): Eukaryota > Viridiplantae > Streptophyta > Magnoliopsida > Solanales > Solanaceae > Solanum > Solanum virginianum. The sequence goes on along the minus strand of DF361535.1, from coordinate 5,652 downwards.
AATTCTCAAAAGGCTACATCAAAATCCCAATACAAATTAAAGGAAATTCAAGACTAAGCTTTGGATTCCAAAACCCACTTCCAAGCTTCAAGTCTGTCATAAGTCAATTTCAAGAAACTCAAAGTCTAAGGTATGTGGGTTTCAAACACTGGGTCCTTTCAGCCATGGTGCCCAATCTTCTATTTCTATGAAAATTACATGTTCCCAAGTTGTGTTGCTTATGAATATTATTCATTAGTGATTATGATTATATAGTATATTGGGGTATCATGAAAGTATGATTGGAAACACATGTTTACTCATTTTAAGTCTATAATATGAGATGATTTGCATATTATGATTATGCATATTTTAAGCTATAGAACTATGATCTCTCTTGATATTTGATGGGTGTTTTCAATGTATTTCACATGAGGGTTTTACTAAGTATTGGTGGGTTAATTTGCATTAGAATTTATCACATGATTTCACTCTTGAATTGCATCATTTTATACTAGCATAACACACTCGCCAAGTATTTGTAAAATGTCCAGTTATGGATTCTTCAGTCATTAATGGTCTAAAGCATGGTATATGATATAAATGACTTTATGATGATAAATGGAATGTATATATGAGTTGATTTCATGAAAAAATGTCTATAGTGTTGCTAGTTGACCATAACAAATTGAGGGGTTAGTATCTCCATCATCATGGATAGTAGGACAACCATTAGCCAAATTGAGGGGTTGATACCTTAATCACTTTAGATGGGGGTGGTACATCCATTAACCAAATTGAGGGGTTGATACCTCAATCACCTAGGATGGGGGTGGTATACCTATTAACCAAATTGAGGGGTTGATACCTCTATAACCTAGGATGGGGGTGGTAAACCTATTACCAAATTAAGGGGTTCATACTTCAATAACCTAGGATGGGAGGTGGTAAACCTATTATCTAATTGATAGTCTCTGCCAACACATATAATATGTTCTATATAAGCATGTTTTACTTCAAGCATCATTTGTACATGCCATATTGTTATTATTCTATCGATTCCTTATGATTATGCATTTTACCTGTGTTGCCTATCTCTTGTTGCATTGCATCCTACATACTTAGTACATTTAAATGTACTAACGCATACTCTATGCCCATGTGATGTTACAATGTAGGAACCAGAGCTCCACTTGATCATCCTCCTTCTCCATGTGGCTAGTATGATTTCTCTCAAAGCAAGTTGGTAAGACCTCAACTTTGAGGAAATATGACTCTTGATTTTCATGCTATGTATTGACTCTTTCTAGGTTGGAAACTCATAACTAAGAGGGTGAGCCCAGAAATTGTCTTGGCCCCTGCTCCTATCTATGTATTAGAGGTGTTGTTGGAACCTTATGATGTATTGATGTAATACTCATTCCTTCTACATTTCTTTGGTATTAAAGTTGTCCCTTAGCCCTGTTTATCCCTATTTACTTTCTGTTATTGTTGTTTTTTTATCTTTCATGACCAAGGATGTGTAATGATATGCTAAGAGGCGTGTTTGGGTTCCCTTCGGGTTCCCCATTCACCATGTCACATCTAGACCCTAGGTTCGAGTCATCAAAAACTTGGTATCAAACCACTAGGTTGTTAATAGTCCTTGATATCCAACACACCACGGTGATTAGAGTCTTATTCATGGTTGTGTTATGAACTACAACTATGAGTAAGAGGCAATGAGACGTTTTAGGAAATGTTTCCCTTCTTTATTATTTATGTGTTGGTATAGAATTTAGGTATGTTTCCCCTCTAGTAAATGTTCTTTCCTATTTTTAGATCATTCCTGAAGCAAGAGGAAGATAAGCCCATACACCCAAGGAACACCAAGCTCATGGGGAACTCCAGGATGCTCTCACCTTGATAGCTCAAGCCATGGCAAATCAAGTCAGTCAAGGGGCCCAAGCCCCTCATGCTTGTACTCTGGCATCTCGGGTGTGGGACTTTATGAGGATGAATCCACTAGAGTTCAATGGGTCTAAAGCTGATGAGGACTCTCAAGAATTTATTGACGAGGTTTACCAAGTATTGGCTATTATGGGTGTTAGATAGGAAGAGAAGGTTGAGTTGGTGACTTACCAACTCAAATAGGTTGCCTACATATGGTATACTCAATGGAATGAGGAGAAAGGGAACAATAATGTGATCCTCTGGAATGAGTTTAAGGCGGCTTGCCTCAATCAATTTTCCCTCTTGAGCTTAAGGAGGACAAAATATTGGAGTTTATGAATTTGAAACAAGGATCTATGAGTATGAGGAGTATGCCCTCAAGTTCAACCAACTTTCAAAGTATACTCCACAATTAGTTACCGATCCAAGGTCCAGAATAAACATATTCATGATGGGTGAATCCGATTTGGTGAATAAGGAGTGTCGGACAGCTATGTTGAATAATGACATGGATTTGTCCCACTTAATGACTTATGCCAAACAATAAGAAGGGGAAAAGTTTAGGAAGAGGAGGAGTAGTGAGGCCAAGAGGGCTCGATTTGATAGTAAGTTCCAAAGTCCCAAGGGTGGCCGATTTCATAAAGGCCAAGGGTCTTTTCATACTCCTAGTGGAAGATTTTCCAATGACAACCCAAGGGTCCAAGATAATGGTATTGTGATGCCGAATGCTATGTGCCCAAAATATGGTAAGATTCATAAAGGCCCATGTTTGAGGGACACCAATGCGTATTTCGATTGTGTTGAAGAGGGGCATAAGAGAATTGATTACCCTCATAATCAAAACAAGGGTGGAGATATTCATCCTCAAGGTGGTGCCCCAAGACACAATCGGTTCTATGCCCTTTAAGGGAGGCAAAGGCTTGATGAGATGCTCGATGTTGCTACTACTACATTGAATTTTCCTTTGACTTTGATGTTTATGCATTAATGGGTCCGGGTGCCACTATCCCTTTCATTACTCCTTTTGTTTCTAATGGGTTTCATTGTGTCCCGAATTGCTATGCGATCCTCTCTTTGGTGTCTACCTCATTGGTGAGCGTATTGTTGCTAGAATGTTTGCAGAGATGATTCCATGGTCATGTTTCATTTAGATCTTGCCTTGTGATTTTGTTCGATTAGATGTGGTTGATTTTGAGGTCATACTTGGGGTATATTAGGTGCATGCGTAATATCTCTCCTTTGATTATAGGGGCCGTACAGTTAGATTCCAACTCCCTAATGAACCCATCCTTGAGTGGGGGATTGTAAAGTGGTAGTGAAGGGGTAAGACCATTTCTTTACTTAAGGTCTAATTGACCTGTAAAGGTTACATGCATCATCTTGTAAGAGTTAGGGGTATTGAACCTAAACAATTTCTATTGAGTTTCTCAGGTGATAGATGGGTTCTGGATGTCCTTTTTGATATTTTGATTTTGGGTAATATCTTTTGGTTTGGCTAATGTATCGGCTATCTTCATGGATCTTATGAATAGGGTCTTTAAACACTACCTTGATATGCTTAGAGTGGCCTTTAGTGGTGATATGTTATTGATTTCCAAAAGGGATGAAGCTGGGGGAATGAAGATGTAGCATCCGTTGAAGTCTTTCAAGAGAAACAACAAGTTGAGGGTGTCACTGGGGAAGCCGAAATGGTCAAGAAAAAGCATTATCTATACCTCTTTCACTCTATTCAAGCATAAGATAACAATCAAGTCCTTTCTATGATTTCAAGTCTTAAGTTTTGGCCCTTATATCATTTGCATGCACTCATGTTTATGTCTAAACATTTATGACGATTTTTTATGTTCATGTTGAGACTTTTTGAAAATAATGTTTAAGTGCATTTGTTGCATCCATTTTGGGATAGAATCTTCATGATTACATTTCTTGTGTATGGTTATTTGACATTTGTGACAAATATTTCCAAGGGGGAAAAATTGTGACACCTTATACCTCCATGCTCTTATATATACATGTTCCAAGCTTCATTTTTTCAGGTGAGGAGTGTATTTGGGTCGTGGGAGACTTCTAGTACCTAAACGAGTTCAAGACTTCCATATGAGTCAGATTTTTGGTGTTGGTCTATGTAAGGATTTTTGGTGTTGGTCTATGCAATGGTCAACTTAAATGAGCATAGTTTTTACCACACTTGGAACTAGATAACCCACAATATCCCAAATGAAATCCCTTTTGGTTAGCTTTCCAATGCACTTAGTTGCACCTCATTTTGAGGTCGGATGAAAGAGTTATGACCATTTTTGTGAGACCCTCCCATGTAGTGATGTCACATGGACACCTTACCGGGTGGTAGAGGTTTGGATAGGTCATCTGGGCTACCTTGAGCTGGAAAATATGATTTTTTGTCTAAGGCGTATGACCCGGCCAGTGGCACGGGCCGTGTGGCTTGCCATTGACTATGTGGCTAGTTGTGGGGTGTGTGCATGTGAAGCTTAGCGAGCATGGGAGGAGTTTTTGGCAAGTGTTATGCCACGGCCATCCATACAGGCCGTGGTATGTCTAACGAGTCGTAGTTCTTGGCATGGGCTCTCCAAGCAACATTTCTCTCACTAAGTGCAACTCCACGGGCCACGACACGGACTATCTAGCACCACACGACCCGTGGAAGCCCCTGTCAAAGTGACAATGGCACTAATTTTTCTAAGTGTTCCAACTTCCAATTTTTGACCAAGTCTCATCTCACGAGGACTCCACACAATGCATAGGGCCTTTAGTTGGGCATCACTTTGCAAATTTTTCCATCCGTTCATTAATGGAGTTTTCGTGAATTTGATCTACTCTAATGACCATTTTAGACTTCCAATGCTATCTTAACCTCCCCAAAAGACCTAAACCTTATCCAAAGGATCAAAGTCGTTACTCTCAACTTGAAAACACTCTTAAATTCTCTCAAAAGCCTCTATCAAAATGCCAATATAAATTCAAGGAAACTCAAGAGCATGATTTGGATTCCAAGACCCACTTCCAAGCTTCAAGTCTTTCAAAACTCTATTTCAAGAAACTCAAAGTCTAAGGTATGTGGGGTTCAACCATTGGGTCCTTTCACCCATGGTGCCCAATCTTCCAATTCTATGAAAACTACATGTTCCTAAGTTACATTGCTTATAGGTATTATTCATTATTGATTATGATCATATACTATATTATGGTTTCATCAAACTGTGATTGGAAACACATGTTTACTCATTTTAAGTCTATACCATGAGATGATTTACCTATTAGGATTATGCTTGTTTTAAGCTATAGAACTATGATCTCTCTTGATATTTGATGGGGGATTTCAAAATATTTAACATGAGGATTTTACCAAGTATTAGTGGGTTGATTTGCATTAGAATTGCTCACATGATTTCACTCTTCAATTGCATTGTTTTACACTAGCATAACACACCCGCCAAGTGTTTGATAAAATGTCAAGTTATGGATTCTTAAGTCATTGAAGGTCTAAAGCATATATGAGATAAATGACTTTATGATGATGAAAGGAATGTATGTATGTGTTTTTTACATGAAAGAATGTCTATAGTCTTGCTAGTTGACCATAACCAATTGAAGGGTTGATACCTCAATCACCATGGATGGTAGGGTGTGACAACCATTAGCTAAATTAAGGGGTTGATACCTCAATCACATAGGATGGGGGTGGTAAACCCATTAACCAAATTGAGGGCTTGATACCTCAAT
>DF361536.1:39410-49596 GCA_000787875.1 Solanum virginianum | reverse complement strand
TTGTACATTTATGAAATCCTATATCGAAAAGACTTACATATTCTTCCCTTGCGAGTTCGAACTTATTTCAATTATTTATGATTTATTTACTTAGTATCAGTCAAATATCTAATGGATGATTGATGTGAGGCCAAAAATATATATTTTTAGTTATCATTTACCTCATATTTAACACTTTTATTTATCCTTTTGAGCATAAATTTTATGAATTGTCCTATAGGATTAAATTGATGCAAAAATGAAGAGATTTGGAGCTCAAATAAATTTTTAAAAAAAAGAGTGCAGAAGAGAATTCAAGCAGACAGCTTAATGGATTAAATCAAATATATATATATATATATATATATATATATATATATATATATATGTAGCAAGGAATTGAAGAAAGCGGCGTACAGTGGCGTGAAGACCCAATTTCCTTCCAATTTTGAGTTTTTCAATTTATTTTGAACTAAATTATTTTATTGGGAGTTTCTTTCTATACCTATAAATATTTCATAAAATAGGAGCCGCCGTGGAGGTCGGAGAATTTTGATTTCATCTTTTTTCTTCTCCATTATTATTTATTTTTACATTTATCTTTGAATGATTTGTGGTAATGTCTTCATGTTTATGTGAAGTTAAACTTCTCGTTCTAAGATTATGGTAGCTAATAAGATGATTGTTTAGTCATTATTAATTTGAAATATTTATTTATCATATTAGTTGTTTTTATATTACTTTTATTTATACTTCAGAGTTTGGCCAACTAGGGGATAAATTAGTTGTTCATTTTGGATTCGAGAGATGTTGGAATGAATATAACATGGTAATATAGGAAGCTTGTTCAACTAGAAAGCTAGATTGAATTCGTGTAAGGAAGACCCGTGACAACTACCCTTACACCTCGCTTGTTTCAGAATACAGGAAGATAACGTTAAAAAACTTTTATTGATGTGTCTATCTCTGCTCAATGATATAGTTAGGAAGTCAATAACGGTAGGACGACAAAGGCGTGCAACCTTGTTCAGGTAATTTTAACCCTGTGAATCAGCAACTAGGTAATCAAATAATTTGATGAAATTGAGGCTAAACATGTGTTATTAGCTAAATCATAATCTTAGATCGGTTCATTGATGTGCGCTAGAGAAGCAATAATGATGCACCATCATTTAGTCTTGGGATTACTTAGCAATGCATCGACAGTGGTAACATTCAACCGTCGATTGTAAACACGGCAGTGGAGCTGGCAAACAATACTCTAATTGGAGCCATTGAATCCGATTTGCCAGAGGAGATTGAGACCATGAAGGAAAAAGGCTCTACTTCAAAATCTCGAAGTCATAAATCTCATTCCAAAAAGAAGAAAAAATTTGAGTCCATCACCAACCGGCCCTCTTTGTCTAAGGTGAGCATTAATCTAATTTCTTGATTTTCTCCTATTTTTTTGTAAATTGACATCATCCGACATTCTTTTTTGCATGCAAAAGTTGTTAGGTATCAATTTTAAGTTTGCATTGTTACTGTTTTGATTGTGAATAAATTATGTTAAATTGATACCCAACACAAAGGAGTTTATTGATTTTCTCCTATTTTTTCTAAATTGATATCATCCAACATTCTTTTTCACATGCAAAGATTGTTAGGTATCAATTTTAAGTTTTCATTATTACTATTTTGATTGTGAATATGTTATGTTAAATTGATACCAACAGAAAGGGGTTTCTTGATTTTTTCATATTTTTCTAAATTGATATTATTAAACATTCATTGTCGCATGTAAAGATTGTTAGGTATCAATTTTAAGATTTTGTTGTTACTATTTTGATTATGAATAGATTATGTTAAATTGATACCAACACAAAGGGGGTTCTGAATTTTTGTCTGTTTTGTCAAATTCATAGTATCAAATTACAGAATATTTTATAAGACACTTATACTAATATGAGGATTTCTGGCATGATACCTAATTTAAGGCAATAAATTATAGTAAGGCACCAAATATTAAAAAAGTATCAAAAAAATTAAAACACATCTAAAAATACATACATTAAGCCACATTCATTAAGGTATCTAATTTTATATCTAAGTATCAGAAACAACATAAAGTAACTGCATTAAGGTTCCTAACTTTGTACATTTATGAAATCCTATATTCTACCAAATTAACTATTCAAGTAGCACTTAATATGAATATATTACATTTCAGGTATTAATTTATATTTATAATTTTATAATTATAACTATCAAATATATACAATTAATCAATCAAGTATCAAACAGTAATATCTATAAAGTATCAAACACATACAGGTGATACAATACTGATTGGATATTATACTATCATTTTTATTTTTTTATGTGTCATTTTTAACATATTTTATTCCATTCCACATCACAGGGACTCAAGTATGTTGTAAAGCAGATCCCCAAGCATAGTTTAAAGTTTGGTGTATCATACGACACTGGACACTGAATATCTTCATAAGAGGTATGTTGCACTGTTATATATCAAAGTATGGAATTGACAAAGCTCGTGAAGGTTATGTCAGTGAGAATGACAATCCACCAAAGCCTAAGGATGTTTTCATTATGCCGGAAAGTGAGAATCTTGTGGATATTTCATAGTATATGTATCTGTTAACTTTTTCAAGGCAAATTGTAATACCTTTTAGTCTTTGTATTGAACAATAGGCTACAACTACTAAAAAATGCAGACTGTCATGCCTTAGTTTTTTATTAGAATTTTTGTTTATTTTTTGAAATTTCCTTAAACTACGGTGGTGTATATATATATATATATATCAAATTTAACTTTTGTAAGTGCATTTGATGATGCCTTTAAAGTGTCTCCATATTCAGATATTGACACATACAACATAGGTTACCAATAATTCTTAGTTATTATTCTATTTATAATTTATGTATTTTTACATCATATGCTACTCTTTGTGGAATTATGGACTGAACAAGGCTGATGATGGTTATGTAAGTGAAAATGATGATCCATACAGGCCAAAGGATATGTTCCAACCACCTGACAGAGATAAATTGGTCATTCTCTCTTAGCCATCTATGATACGATCAAGTCCAGTTGAATAGTTTGAAAATAACCCAATAAACAGTTTTAACTTCATCTACTTACTTTTGTTGATGAAAACTATTAATCCTTTTGTTGATCTTCCTTGATACCCATGAAAATTATGTAAATCAAATTAAATTAAGTATTTGTGTTTGATTGAACATGATTTTTGCATACAGTTAATGTCTAATGCAATTTTCTTTGTTGTGATTGATCAATGTGCGCATAGTATCTACCATATCGATACCAAATCAAAAATACTTGACTTGATATATGGAAACTTGAACTATAAATGCGAATCCAATCAAGATTACACGTGTATAATGAACAAGTTATATTATCCTGATACTTTGTATAAGTATCAAAATTAAATTTTTTTTGTCCATGTTACATTATAAATCAATGGAAGTTGTTGTGTCATAAGATGAACTAAGATACTTTATTCAAAGTGTTGATACTTAAGTTGTGCACATGTGTCTGATGAAAAAATCTATAAGGTTTAAAATGAATAAAGTATGAATGATTAAAATCCTGTGTTGGAGGTATCATTATATGCATAAAGAGATAGTTTAAATTGAGACATATATATACACACACAAGTTGAGTTCCAAAAGTCCAATAGAAAATAATCTTCAAATCAAAAATCAAGGCATTACAGTTTGCCTTTTAATAATCTTAAAATGTCGTTCATGGATTCAAAGTAAACAAATAATAGACACATATACTAAGAATGTCCACAACATTCTCCATTTTTGGCATAACGAAAACATTTCTAGACCTGGGTGGATCGTCATTCTCACTAACGTAACCTTTGCGCACCTTGTCAGTCTCGTATTCTCATAACAGTGCGATGTACCTCTTACGAAGATACTCCGCATCTAGACGATCAGTTTGGACTGAAATTCCGTCGCTTAAGTATTCAGCGTATGCAGCAACCAACACACTGCAGTCACTGAAAAAAGTGAAATAAGAAATTAATTATAAGCAAAAGAAAGATAAAAGTAGTAACAAAGATACTATAGAGTACAAACAATAGTGTGACGCTTATTTAATTATACCTAAAGTTTACATTCTATATACCATAAGTTGCATGTTTAGGTATCTATGTAAATGTATTGATACTTGAATGTATAATTTCAAGCAGGTGATTTGATACTTTTAATTTTCACTTGTTTGACATAATGCCTGTGTTAAGAAAGAAATCACAAATTCGATACTTATAAAATTTAACAAAATAACCAACAACCTGAATAACCCTATGTGTTGGTATCAGCACACTGATTAATACAGATATTGTCAAAAAAATAGTGAATAAACGTTAACAAATTATTTTGATACTTGTTAATCTAAATTGCATTTTCGCATTTTGCTAACAATTGCATCATTATTATCATATAAAATTTTCTCAGTTATAATAGAAGACCTATATTATTCATGAGAACAGTTTACAAAGGATGTTCGTCGAATCAATCCATATATTATTCGTCGAATTGTTTAATCTTCACATTGATGTTCGTCGAATCAAAAATCACATTCGAGACATCACAATCAGGAATGTAATCAGAAATAGCACGATCGTTCTCAACCATTACAGATGATGCATCGAATGAATATTTGTCAACAAGATCCAAATCGGTTGAATCTATGCACAATGAGTACATTCTAAAATCAGTTTTTTTTCTTTATTTCGACATACAACTTCACATCATGTTGTTGTGAATTGCGATTGGAGATGAATTACCTTGAACAGCTTATCGAATGATCATTTATTTCCTTTGCTCGTCAATTCCAAACTCAACAACAATGGTTGCACGAAGATTACAAAAGGAGATGTTATCTCCAACAACAATTCCATCACTTTTGTATCGATTGTATAACACATCATATTCCCAAATTCCTGAAAATCAAATCAGAATTGAAATATTCATATTCGATTATATAGATCAATTTCTTTTGTTTGTTTGTGAAAAATCGCTTTGCAAAAACTGGCTCCAGTTTTGTTTTTTGAATTTTTAAAATCATCAGGCTGTTACGAATTTGTTGGGACTCATTATACCTAATTGATCGTTTCAGTGCTAATTAAGGAGTCACAATTATAGTATATTTAATTCTCTTATTTAATGCAACAGAACTTAATTAATGGTAATATTAATATGTATCAATTGTTATATCTTAGGTATCAAATGCCTCAAAAAAGTTGGTATTTTTAGTAATTTGAAAAAAAGTTGAGAATTTTCATCTATCAATTTGGTATTTAGAAAATTTTTACTATTAAAAATTAGTTGAGGTGTGTTTTCTTAACTGTTGAGTGATTATTCAAGAATGAAACTTATACTTTCAATAATTCAGGTACGAAATTAAAAAATGAGATGATTTAAATGTGTTTTTTTATTTCTAACTCTAAATCAAATGATGATTTTACTATTATCATTCCTGACTATTATAAGTCATTTAAATTGTCAAATGAATTATCTATATTATATTAAAAGTATGAAGGTCCTTAATAATATTATTTGAACTTTTGTCCTTCATTAAAAAATTTTGCTTTAGACAAAATTATCTTTTTACCATTATTTTTAATTATTATATTATTATTTTAATAATATTAAATATAATAAAAATTAAATAGAGAAAATTTTCTTATTATAGTTAAATTCATACATGAAGAATCTTTTTCTAAATATAATAGACTAGATCTAAAAAAAAAAAAACTTACCATATAATAAGCAAAAAAAATTTTGAAAAACCATCTCCCATAAAAATAGGCACAAAAAAAAAAGTAAAAAAAAAAACAGGTTCAAAAAGAGACTTAAAAAAAAGGTATGAGAAATTCATGTCAAAGAATTCATTAAATTAAAGGTAATTTAATTTTCCTTAACTATTCTCTTATTTCATAATAAATTAGTTTGTCAATTTTTTTCTTTTTTCCTTTATGACTCTATTATTTCAATCAAAGTTCTTCTAATTTCACAATGAATCCTAATTATAATGAAAGAATTCGTGCTAAATATGATAAATATACATTGATGAAGAAGATGGAAAAATCCAAAATTTTCGCTTAACTTTTTAAATTTTTTTTTTTAATTTAATCCAATTTTTTGGGTTGCAAAACTTCCTAACTTTGATGAACGAGAAGGAAGAGGGGATAAAGGTGTGCAGGTTTGGCTCAATTGCTTCTGAAAGTTTCGTTTTGTTTTTTATTCATTTAAGTTTTCAGTTTATACTTTACTCAATTACTTGAGCAATTTCGTGAATCTTTAGAGTTTAGATTTTAATTATATGTAATTAAAATTATTAATATTCATTGTTTGGATCATTGTTACATGTTGTTATATTTTTTTAATTTTGATTTAAGTCGTCTTCTTGCATTAATTATCATTTTTTAATCTTTTAAGTAATAGATTTAAAGATTATATATAAATAATAATTGACAATGAATTTTCCCCTTTTGATATACTTTCATGTTTCTCTTTTTGGAGAAAATTTTTGATTGAATATTTAGACGAAACAAACCTGTTACTGAATGAAGTATAACAAAAAAGTATGTATCTTTCTTTTTTCTAAGTTTATCCACAATTACGGGTATAATTATCAATTGTTGATTCTCGGCTTAATCTATCAAATCAGATTATGATATTTGATGCTTTAGTTTATAAATTCAAGTAATGTTATTTTTTTTTTAAATTCAGCTCCTTTAATCTTTTTAAATTAAATTTTAATCATTTAATTATTTAATTTCTAACTATTTAACTCCTTATTACTTTATGTATTCATAAATTATTAACATATCTCTATATTATAAATAATTGAATTGATTTTCTCATATATTAAATTATTGTATTAGAATATAAATAATATTTATTTAATTTTGTTTATATCAAGAGTGTATTTATTTTAACGTCAAGTATCATTTACACATAAATTTTTAGATTGACATAACACATACGTGCAAAGCACACACTAAACTAGTATTTAACAATAAAAGTAAAAAATATGTATAATAATAAATTATTTTTTCATATTTTAAATTAAATAAATTAAAATAAATATTTATTTTTAATACAATAAACAGAATAAAAATAAATCCAAAGCGTAATAAAAAGAGGAGGCCGGAGGGAATCTTCGGAAACAAAGATATTTCTTTCCACAAGATGGGTTTTTACATGAAATAATATTTCCCTAGGAACCATGGCGTGATAGTCCAACGGTCTTAGTTATTGGAAAATTCCATTATGAATTTTTTTAAAAAAAAATAAGTTCGAAATACTATAAAATCGAATAAGTACACATAATATATAAATAAATTTGTGTCGATCACGCGAATTGTCAAGTAGAATATGTATGTCTACTAGAGCACATGTAAAATTAATGATCATAAAAATTGATCGAATATAAATTAAATTAACATGTTTATATATTACGCCTGAGGAGAGAAAAAAAAGTATCTTTACAAATAGAGGATGAATCAAATATTGTGCATGTCTAGATACTAAGTTCTGATTTGGTAGGATATAAATAATCCAATAAGGGATAAATGGCAGACACACACAGATAGAAGTTGTCTTTAATCCAACAGTAGGTTAAGAATATGTACAAAATCCAACCACTATCGTACGTACTACATAAGACATAAATGGACCCAAAAACAGGACGAATCCACGTGCTAACCCGCCCACTGGAATAACTACTTGCTTCTTACGGAAAAAAGTGGAAATCGCGTATTAGGGTAACAGACTAATAGGTTGATAAGAGCAGATTAATATCTAGCCTTGTGATATAGTAGATTTATAGGAATAGTCATGTTTTTATATCTTGTGTTATCATTAGCTGTCTTATATTTGTTACTTTTTCGTATTTACTATATACTATTATTTGCTTTTTATTAATAGTTGTTCTTCCTTTTTTTCTCTTCTTTCTCCCTTTTTCCCATTATCTAGTATATTCTGTTTATGGGGGTTGATTCTTGAGATGAGAGTTTTTTAGAAACAACCTCTCTATCTCTATGAGGTAGTAATAAAGTTTGCATACATTTTACTTTCCGCAAACATCACTTGTGGGACTATATTGATTATGTTATTATTGTACTACGACTCAAATAATCATTCACTTCCTTGACATTTACTTGTGCAGGAAATTTACACTTTGCATTTTATTATTTAAAGAGTATGATGATAATAATAAATTAAAATTTTGAAAATAACTTTTTTTTCAAGTATTAAAAGAATTTTTTTTAAAAAAAAAGTTGAAAAGATATAGTATCACATACGTCATAAAAAAAAGGGGGGAGAATCAATTATTGAAGCATTCAATTATGATATCCTCGCTCATTGTATCGTTCCTCAAAATCCGCTATTTCCCTATTTGTTGCTCTATGTAAGCCGAGAATTTGTCTTTATTCAATTATTTTCTTACTCACCTTTTTTATTTTGCACGTTAAAATATTAATAATATTAGATGTTGTAGAAGAAGTCAGAGGTTTTTTATTTGTACTTTGGATATGCAAAAATTATTAACGGAGAATGCTTTTATTTGAAGAAGGTTTTACGTAATAAAAATTTAAATTAATTAAATTTTAATATAAATAATTAATATCAAATAAAAAATAAAAAAATAATCTTGGCATTGCTATACTAATATCAACATATTAATTAACCATGGCTGTGAGGCATAACGGCACAAGGAGTCGGTTACTATAGGGGCTAATGTGAGGGTACAAAAATAAAATACTCCCCGCGAGAGATGGCCCTTCACAAAAAGGATAGCTAGGATAATACTGAATCTGACGATATCTATTTTTATTTCTTACCAGCATCATAAAGCTGCTCAAATAGATAGTGGATTGACATGGTTTCTTTTAGCAATTTCTAAGATATATTTATAATTTTTTAGTGATTCTTCTGCTTTTAATTTATTTTGTCTCATTTTTAAATTTTTATAAACAAAATAGATAAAAAATTCATCATGGTCAATTTAATAATTTTTCATGATCATTTCAAAGCAGGTTAACGTGCTTGCTTGAGTGTGCATCTATACTTTTTTTGTGATTCTTTTGTCTTTTTTTATTTTTAATATATTTAAAAATTAAAAAAAAAACTTAAAATATTTAGAAAGGCATGTAAAAAAAGAGAGATGAAGTAACGTATTTTTTAAAATAATGTAAAAAAATTTGATAAATCTCAATAATTAATTCTAAAAGACATGTAAAAAAACTTGATTGAGTCTTAAAATTTTATTGGTGCCTCATAAAATTAGACAAAGAAAGTAACATATATTTGGAAGCAGCAAAAAAAATACTGTAAATCTTAATAATTAACATCTTAAAATATTTTAAAAACATATAAAACATTTGATTAGCTTTCGAAATTCTATTAGTGCGCATAAATTGAGACTGAAGGAGTGACATATATTATTTAAAATAACATAAAAAGTTTAGTAAATTATAATAATTAATAATTTTAAATATTTAAAAGAAATATAAAAAGTTCAATTGATTCTCGAAATCCTATTAGGATCACATAAATTGAGATAAAGAGAGTAATAAGTATTATTTGAAAACTATTTTAAAAATATTATAAATCGAATAAATAACAACGTAAAATATTAAAAATTGTATTAAAATATTGACTTTTCAAATTTTATTTGAATAACATAAATTAAAAAAAACATATATTAAATTGGTACAGTGCACGGCCTTCGGTAAGTTAATAATAAGTAAGTTCTAAAAAAATATGACAACAACAAGACCAGTGAAATCCCACAAGTGGGGTCTGGGGAGGGTAGAATGTACGCATACCTTACCACTACCTCATAGAAGTAGAGAGGTTGTTTCCTGGGAACCCTCATCTCAAAACCCATAAGCAGAAAGAACTAGATATGACAAAATGAATAGGGAAGGGAACAGAAAGAGCGACTAATAATGAATAGCACATGACAGTATGTAAATATGATAAAAGACTAATAATGAATAGCACATGGCAGTATGTAAATATGATAAAACTAACACATATAGATAAATAATGGGAACACATGATAAAACAACACGTCCTCCACCTAATCCTACTATACTTCAAGGCCATGCATCCACCTAACCCTACCAATTAGCCTACTACTCTAATTCGTGACCTC
>DF361536.1:0-39320 GCA_000787875.1 Solanum virginianum | reverse complement strand
TCTGGATGATAGACCCCAGATACTTAAAGTTTTTCCTCTTGGGGATCGATTAAGTGACAAGCCTCACATCACAGTTTGCTTCATCCCTCTCAACACTGAAATTGCACTCCAAATATTCAGTTTTGGTCGTGCTCAATTTGAATCCTTTGGACTCCAAGGCCTCACATCACAATTTGCTTCATCCCTCTCAACACTGAATTTGCACTCCAAATATTCAGTTTTAGTCCTGCTCAATTTGAATTCTTTGGACTTCAAGGCGTGTCTCCAGGCCTCCAACCTATCATTAACTTTAGTCAGTCTCTAGACACCTTCATAAGACATCCCTTGGGACTTTGTCATATGCTTTCTCGAGATCAATAAAAAAATATGACGTGGTAAATAATCTTATCTGATTTATTTTATCCTTACTCAATACATTAACATGGTGAAAAGAGAATATTATTAAAGTGAAATTAAAAAATAAAAATAATTTAATTAAACTATTGCTTTAGCAGATATTATTTTTTTAAAATTTTAAAACAAACAAAATGAGGCGGAGAAATACAAATTCTATAAGAAATAATGATTTTGAAATTTTTATATTTTGTCCGAGTTTAGTTTTAGTTTGAATATACTATATTAGACACGCGATTCCTATATACTTCCTCCGTCCCATTTTATGCGGTACTTTTTGACTTGGCACGATGTTTCAGAAATAAAGTAAGACTTTTGAAATTTGTGGTCTAAAGATATTTGTATGGTTGAGAATCATTTCATTAAGGATAAAGGGGAACTTTAAGGTTAAATTGTTTCCAATTAGACTAAGGTGACATTATTTTTGGGATATATATATATATATATATATATATATATACACACACACTAAATAGGCAATGCCCATGCTGATAATGGGCCCAACATGTTAATTTTTTATGCAATTTATTTTTGATAAATACGACTAAAATAATTAGACTAAACTTACTCAAATGCCTCCATACTAACACAATAGAACATATCATCTCTGTATATAATGTGTGAAGTAGGTCGCAAGAACATTTATGTACATCGTTATTTATATATAATATATAGAATTTTTTCATCTGCAATATGTGCATAAGTACATTTTAATTCCTCATTTTTCATAAGTAAGAATTGTAGTCATCTACTTAGCAGACAACTTTTTTATCATCTAGAAACCATCACATGAAGAAATTTAGGATGAATACCTGAAAAAGGAAGTAAACTACTTAAAATATTGAAATGGATATCAAACTATTCTAAAAATATCGTAAGCCACAACACAATATTATTTTTTCAACGCAACAATGAATATCAAACATACTGCTAAAAATATGATGTGCCAAACTAATAAAAATTTCAAATGTGCATTCAAATTACCAATTAAAAAAATGATCAAATTGTAGAAGTGAGGTATAAAAGTCTTGCACTTAGAAAAACTTCAACCATTGAAAAATTAAAAAATTGCTCAAAACCTTGCACTACATTAGTTTTAGTTTCTCTATAATCCAGAAATCAAAAAGAAAATATAAAGATTAAGCCCTTTATATGTAATTCAGTTTCGTAGTGAGTATATTCTAATCTAATTCTAAAACTTCCCCAATAAGCCAACTCACCATTATGCATAGTTAAGAATCTATTATTATTATAAAGAAAATGAGGTAGATACATTGGGTTTTAGCTGAAATAAAGAAATATTATAAATGAAAAATAAAGAAAATAAAAGTAGGTACATGGGCTTTTAGTTTAAATAACAAGAATGAAATATTTATAAGAGTACAACTGATGTTTCTAGGATTAAGTTGTATGTAAGTGTCTTTTTTAAAAAAAATTAGAGTAGAAATTTAGATTGAACAAATCAATAGACATTTTATATGGATATTTATCATTAACCCTTATATGATAAATATAATTATAAATCTGTATGATGTTTCTCGAATTAAATTATAAGTGTTTTTGTTTAATTTTTTAGAATAAAAATTTGGAGTGAGCAAATCATTAGATATTTTATATGGCTATTAGTCATTTACCCTTGCATAATGAGCATAATTATAAATATGCCCTTGGTCGTCCATGGATTTAAAATTTCATGTACAGTGTACCTAATATTAATTTCCACAAATGTATTCAATAGAATATGAAAGCATGTAATTGATAATGATTATATATGCATAAGCTTGTATTAATTTTTACACCAAAAATTACGTAGAATATCCATCAAATATAGTGGTCTTGATCTTTTGCCCTCCATAAAAAAAGTCTTGCAAAAATGCCCTTTTTATAAGACATTTCTTATGAGGGGTAAAATATCAAGACAACCTCTTATGGAGAGTATTTGTGAACATAACCCGTATTAATTTATATGAGTGTGTCTGTATATTTAATATTAATTTTATAATCTCTACCGTATTAGTATTTGATATCAATTTTATATTGTGTATTCAATATCAATTTGATGTATCCAAAACATAGACACATGTATTTTCTATTAAATATGTACTGATATATTCATTAAATAAGCTAGTATCAAATATCCACTGATATATCAACAATATATCATCATAGATACATACTTAAAAGAAGAATGTACATTGAAAATCACCTAATTAAAATCAATATAACAATATCAATAAAATTTAACATTTTTGGGATAATAACAACAATAATATCATCCTTATTGACTTTTGAAAACAAGTGTTTAAATTCGATTTTCAACTTAATTATTTGAATTTTGACTCGCAATAAATTGATAACACAATTAATCTTAATAAATCAAGAAGAAGATCTTGTGGGGGTGGGGGGGGGGAGTGAAGATATATATAAGGAGAATAAAGTTTTTCAGACTACGAAATGAGAAGATCACACAATTTCAACACAATAAAATAAAATAAAATGCAGAAATATTTTAAAAGTAAATGGAATATTTGGTTAGCCAATCTATGTAAATTTCTTTTGATGCCCTTGTATACCTCTACATTGAAATATTTCATGCCAGAGATATTGATTTTTTCTTGGCATGAATAATTCATCATGATTTAGCCTATGTGGAATGCATTGATTAAAAAAAAAGTATTAAATATCTACTAATGAAGAATAAAAATTAATCATTAATTAAATAATACAAATAGAGTGCTTCATTAGTTTAATCTGCTACCTATATACATAGAATATAACGCTTTCTTGAAAAAAGTGGAGGATTAACCAATAAAAAAGAAATCGATTAAAAATTTACTTGATCTAAAACTTTTGTGAACATACTTTAATAGAACATAATTTCAAAGTCAATCTTAAGATGCTAATACATGTTAGAAACTTGTTAAAATATATTACTCAATACATGTAAAAGTTTTACATCGTTAATAAATAAATCACAAGCTTTTCATTGATATATGGAATATGCAAAAAACAAGAAAATTCGTCACAAGTTGGAGAATAATCTCAATATAGATCGGCAGTAAATTTTCTCCCTCTCTCTCTAGACATATATACGTGTGTTAGCACGGTTTAATACCTCTTAATTTTTTACTTTAATTTAGAGCAAATATATATGTAGCCCTTTAAACTTGGCCCTGAATTTCATTTTGGCACTTCAACTCAATTTTGTTCCATTTCAACTTTTCAATTTCAATTTTCATATTCCATTTTGACACTTCTATCCAAGGAATCAACAAAATGGGAGAGAGTGTACTTCATATGCCAAGACATGGCATAAAAGCCAATTAAAAATGCATACAAAACCCCTCTAACTTGACTTTATTTTTTATTTTAATTAATAACGACACTTTATTTTTGAGATACAATTCTCATCTTTTTTAACATTGACTAAATAACATCAAATTGTTTGTAAAGTGAGTCAAAATAAAAACTTATTTATGATATTATGAGATATTAACATTTTAAATAAAGAATCTAGACACATTTTCTTCACACCAGCATTCAGTCAAAGAATTTGAACAATATTTTAGTCAATAAGAACACTTTGCTTTTGAGAGACTATTCTCATTTGCTTTTAAGATTAGCTAGATAACATCAAATTGTTTGTAAAATGACTCAAAATAAAAAACTTATTTACAATTATGACACATCAGCTTTCTACAGAAAGAATTTGAACACATTTTTCTTCACACTAATATTCAAAGAATGAATTTGAACAATTATTTGATCAATAAGAATACTCTGCTTTTAATTTTTACTTTTTAGCAATCAAATTTTTATATATCAAGTCATAAGTTCTTTAGATGCCAAAATTATATTCTAATATAACTTATAAGATATTATAATACGAAACATAAATTATGTTCCATAAAAAGATATTTATTATGAGAAATAAAAAATTAAAGATCAACATAAAATATGATAAAAGTACAAATGTATCATGATATGAACATGTGATCCAATTTATTAGGGCCTTTTATTTTTAACAATTTATTGATTTTTTTTCTTTTTAACTAAAATTTTGTTTTTGTTGTTCTAAAAAAGTAAAGTTATGACCAATGAGATAAGGATCGAAACAAAATGACGTTAGCATTTCTTTTTTATTAAGGACATTAAACGTGACATGTCCCCTATTCAAGTCTTTGATTAAGAATAAAGTTCAAAATATGTCATGATTTTGAAAGATTCAATTTAGTCTTATATATAGTACCTAGGTATCATTTGATATCTTAATTAACTTAGATAGTTTAACTATGTTATATTTTGTGTTCTTTTATGCCTAAAATATTTAGTGACGATTAGTTCTTAAATACTTTAATGATATATACATATCTTTTTATATCATTAATTTATTAATTTTAGCAGGTGTTTGAACAATATTTGATTAAAGTTAAAATTAAATTAATTAATTTACATTCAAATGTTGTACAAATTTTAGTATGAACATTTTAAAAGAATATTAAAATATTATTTATAGCTTATTTGGTCATATTTTTGTGAAATTATAAGTATTTTATAAAATAAGAATTATTTTAAAAAATTGAAGTTTTTGGCCAAGTTTTTAGAGAAAATAGGACTTTTGAATAGTAGCATAAATAATTTTATCACAAAATAAAAGATGCAACTTCTCAAAAAAAAAAAAAAACTTTTAGAGCATTGGCCAATCACAAAATATTACTTCCATATTGATAAGAATGTCTTTAAAATTGATTAACCAGATACAAATAACTAACTACTCAATGTCTCTCTGTAAATTATTTATCATGTTTCTTTTTGAAAATCAAATCAATTAAACTTTAGTTAATATTTTAAAATATAATATTATTTTTCACTACATTGAGATTATTAGAATTACAACATATAGTACTTTCACATATATAATTTTTGAATATTTCAATTCTGATGTTAAAATATTAAATTAATTTAATATTAAAAATAATACTTAGCTTTTAAAAAAATAAAATATAACAACTATTTTGAAACGATTTCTTTTTTCCCTAAAAAAAACACTTAAAAGAAACCGCTTTTTAATGTTGCTTAATGAAAACGTTAACTTAACCCCACTTCCAGCTGTAAATCAGTTCTATCATCCTTCCCATACACCCGCGAAGCACGCCGTCAAACCTCATCTTAACTCTACGTAGGGTAAAAATATCTCTTTATGTCCTCTTATTGGGAAAAAAACCAGAAAGGACATTTTCGGGATTTCACTCATTCCCGCTGACCATGCCACGTCAGTTACTAATCACATACCTCCACGTCACCATCTCCCAATTGACCATCCACATCCAGCCGTTCATTTATCTTTAATCTAACGGTTGAAAATCCACTATTCCAGATGCTTCCACGAAACAAGGTAAAAAGGATAAACTATAGTTAGTTAACTAACTTAACCACGGTTCCCGCAAAAAGCGACTCTACTGGTGGAAACAAACCAGAGTTAAATAATAAAAGAAAGAAGACTTTATTAAATGAATTAATGCATATATAGTAGCTACATACATACACATGCACATTAAGCTTATATAGAGAAGCTGAAAGCGAGAGAGAAGGGTTTTGGAGTGAGGAAAAGGGAACTGAATCAAATCCTTGCCGTTGAATCTTCTTTGTATCTGAATCACACGGTGAAAAAGTGATTTGAAATTTTCCGGCGCCGGCGAGCTGGTAGAAAAAAAGGCATTATCGTCAGATCTGTTTTTCCGGTATGTAGTTTCATTTGTTTTGATTTTGAATTTGACTCATTTGTTGTTCGATGTTCGTTCTGGATTATCCGACTTTTATTTGTTCACATTTTATCTGATTTTGTTTTTCAGTTATTGAAGGAAAATGAGAGTTACTCTTACAGAAGAGTTTAGTTAATCACTCAAATAGCACTATATATATATATATATATTCGAGAAATTAATTAAGATTTAAAGTATTTGTTTAGGATTCTATGTTTAGTATGTTTTTTGTGCTATTTGGATGAATGTGAGAGTTCTACAGTTGGATGCTAGTAAGATTGCTATTAATTGCTTGAATAACACTTTGTTCAAGCAATAGAAAAGTGTTAAAGAGTGTTATTTTGAGTAAATTAATTAGATTCTATGAATTTCGTGTATTTAATGTGTTTTGAAACGAGGTTCAGTTTGTTCAAGCGATAGAAAAGTGTTAAAGAGTGTTATTTTGAGTAAATTAATTAGATTCTATGAATTTCGTGTATTTAATGTGTTTTGAAACGAGGTTCAGTTTGTTCAAGCGATAGAAAAGTGTTAAAGAGTGTTATTTTGAGTAAATTAATTAGATTCTATGAATTTCGTGTATTTAATGTGTTTTGAAACGAGGTTCAGTTTGTTCAAGCGATAGAAAAGTGTTAAAGAGTGTTATTTTGAGTAAATTAATTAGATTCTATGAATTTGTGTATTTAATGTGTTTTGAAAGGAGGTTCAGTTTCAAATGTTTGTAGCTGTGATGATGGTGGGGGTAGCAGGTAGACAGTGGAATAATCGAGATGCATGTAAGTTGGCTGAATATCACAACCATTCCAAAAAGGAAAGAAAAGATTGGGTCTTAGTACAAAAGTGATCTACTTTATGCCACATCATTGGAAATGAGAGATTAAATAAATACTACTGGTAATTTTACGGAAGAGTGTTACTAATTACTCAAACAAGTGTCTGTTTTAGCGATTAGACAGTGTTATTTGATAGTAGATAGTGTTATCTGTTAGATTCTCTATGTATAACGTGTTTTTAAGGAGTTTCAGTTTTTCTATTTGGTTGTTCTGGTTATCCATGACATGAATAACCTTGTAATGCTCTTATAACAATTTTTGACTTATGGCATGAATTAATCCATGAGTATTCTGATTCTGTTTAAAAATCTCTTTACAGATCGTGTGCCTTGCTTATCCACATCATAAGATGGCTCTTCTATTGTAGCAGTTGAGATTCCTGATCTCTTGCTATCCCTTATTTGGCGCGGTAGTGATATTTGCTGTTGCCTGTGGCATCATCTGGGTTGATTTTGGTTCCTGTTTGCTCATTGATGATCGTGTCCGGATTGAATTATTTTCTGACTTGCTCACAATCGGCTACTGAGTTTGGTGCTCAACTGAGAGTGCGTGGAAAGCTCTCTTCTGCCGCCATCTCTTTTGTTGATTGTGATGCCCAACTGTGTTTCTCGACCTTTTATGTCTGGTAACCTGGATAATTGTCCTGTTCAGACCCAGATGGCTGTGGCAATTTTCAAGAGTCCACTTGGCGCGGAGTACCATGGGAAGGGTAGGATGCAAGGGAAACCAACTGGGAGGAGACGTGTTTTTGTTCAAACTGAGACTGGTTGTGTACTGGGGATGGAGTTAGAACGTAGCGACAACGCACATACTGTGAAAAGACGTCTGCAGCTTGCACTTAACTATCCAGTTGAGGAGAGTTCTTTGACATTTGGTGATAGGGTGTTGAAGAATGACCTGAGTGCCATTCGCAATGATTCCCCTCTCCTGCTGACGAGGAACTTTATGCATCGAAGTTCATCAACTCCATGCCTTCTACCGACAGGGAAGGATCATATCCAACAGAGAGATCAAAGTGGTCCCATTGAAATACTGGGAAATGCAGGTCGCTTTGCTGATACAAAGCAACTTATCCAGGAAATTGTGAAGGCAATGAAGACTGGAGTAGATCCACTTCCTGTTAATGGTGGACTTGGAGGGGGATATTTTTTCAGAAATAACAGAGGCGAGACCGTTGCTATTGTTAAGCCCACAGATGAAGAACCATTTGCGCCAAACAATCCTAAAGGATTTGTTGGCAAAGCTCTTGGGCAGCCAGGCTTAAAACGATCAGTCAGAGTTGGGGAAACAGGGTATAGGGAGGTTGCTGCATATCTTCTCGACTATGATCATTTTGCCAATGTGCCAGCTACTACATTGGTGAAGATCACTCACTCAGTCTTTAATGTCAATGATGGTGTAAATGGAGACAAGCCTCACAGCAAGAAGCAGCTTGTGAGCAAGATTGCATCTTTTCAACAGTTTGTTCCCCATGATTTTGATGCTAGTGACCATGGAACCTCAAATTTTTCTGTTGCTGCAGTGCATCGGATTGGAATATTAGACATTAGGATTTTTAACACAGATAGACATGCAGGAAATCTTTTAGTCAGGAAGCTTGACGGTATTGGAAGGTTCGGTCAAGTAGAGCTCATTCCCATTGATCATGGGCTGTGTCTTCCAGAGAGCTTGGAAGATCCGTATTTTGAGTGGATCCATTGGCCCCAGGCATCTATTCCATTCACGGAAGATGAACTTGAGTATATACAGAAACTTGATCCTGTTCAGGACTCTGAGATGCTACGAAGCGAACTCCCAATGATTCGTGAAGCTTGCCTTCGTGTCTTGGTCCTTTCCACCATTTTTCTCAAGGAAGCTGCTGCTTATGGGCTCTGTCTTTCGGAAATTGGTGAGATGATGACCAGGGAATTCCGTAGCGGGGAGGAGAAACCAAGCGAGCTTGAAGTTGTTTGTTTGGAGGCAAGAAGCCTGATTGCTGAGAGGGAGATTCTTTCTCCAAAGGCTGTAGTGGATAACGAGTTTCAATTTGACATTGATTGCGAAGATGCTGGACATGAGCCTAGTCCCAAATTGACCTATCAGGATTTCATGAATAAAAACCCATTTCATCTTCCAATCAGAGGAAATGGTTGCTTCCCACTCCCTAAACTAGATGAAAGTACTGAGGAAGTGGAAAGCGACGAAGAAGTTGAGAAGAGCTTTGATTGTGTTCCTTCCCCAGCAAAGAACAGCACTATGTCAAAACTTTCAATGTCTCTCAAGAACACTGGCTTAGGCGAGAAGAAACTGAAATATCCTAATATTTCAGGAACAAAACCAGAAAATGGCTATCTGTCTAGTTCCTCCTCTGGACATAGGAGTGCAAATGAGCAGCTTCCTGCAAGTGTCACCTTTGTGAAGCTATCAGATATGAATGATGTCGAGTGGGGTTTGTTTCTTGAGAAGTTTGAAGAGCTTCTTTATCCAGCTTTCGCTAAACGCAAGTCTATCACCATTGGTCAGAGACAGATGCAAAGGCTTGGGACTTCTTGCCAGTTTTGAGAATTGAGATATTACTTTATTAAACTTATGCCTAATAAGACTGCAAGCTTGTGAAAGTGAAGGAAGTTGTGATAGAGCGCGGGAGTAGGACCTTAGACTATGCTGTAAATATTTTGGAGGCAGCCCAGTGGAAGGGGGCCGAGTAGAATTGGTTGTTTTCGTGTTTTGACATCTTCAATTTTCCCCCCTTTTAACTTCATTACTCCTTGTTAGATAAATAATTTAGAATGTAATTGAAGAACGGTTTATGTAAATATTGGATGGGTTTCTTATGATTTCTTGCTCTGTTTCGAGTTATGTTGCTGATGTTACAACAGTAACTTTGCCTCAACTTGCTTTAGACATGTAAATGTTCATTGTTCGTGTTTAATGGTTTTTGTTCTTTTGTCATCAAACAATATATTCAGTTGTCATTGGCAAATTGTCATGTCAGGCCAGGTTGTATATTCGAATTCTCTTTTTTAAGTGGAAAAAAGTAACACGACACTTGTGACACGCTAAGCAATATCATTACGGTAAAGGCAACAAAAAAGTGCAGGTTGGGTCCCTATAAGAAGCATTTCGCCTTTTAATGATTGATAAAGTTCAAAACTAGACATCACTGCAGAAAATTTGTAGTGATGTAATTCAGATCAACAAAAGTGAATATAAGAGAGTGCAGTCAAAGTCCGTAGTTTGACCGGATATGTATATATATATATATATTTATTTATTTATAGATAGTGTGGTCTAAAATCATTCTTAGATATTTGTGTGATTGATAATCATTTCATTAAGGGTAAAAAAGGAATTTTAAAGATAAACTGTTTCCAATTAGATTAAGATAATACTCTTTTTGGGACGGACCAAAAAGGAAAGGGTAGCAAATAAAATGGGATAGAGGGAGTTATAGGTAGGGTGTACATGGTTCAGGATAATTTGGATGATTTAATATCACATTAAATTATTTGTGTCGGATTTTTTAAATATATAAATCAAATCAAACCAACAAAACTCAGGTTTTTCAACCTTAGATTTATTCATTTTTTTTAAATTTTTTTTAGATTTCTCATGTTTTCATGATTTTGTTTCCTAATGTTTTGATAAAGTATTCATAAAAACATTTAATTAACTTGTGCTTCAAATATTTCTTTAGTCCCACAAAATTACAAATAACTAGGGTGTTTTTTTTAAAACACAAAATATAATATGAGTGAAAACAAAAATATTCAACAAAAAGTAATAATGAAATCGCGTAAAAATAATATTGCAAATAAATACGTCATAATGAAATGATCATAATTTTAAAGTACTAAATCATACTAAAATAACTCATAATGAAAATGTCATAACTTTAAAGTACTAAATCATGCTAAAATAAATATTATAACAAAATAATATATCCTATGAAATTCCACAAGTGGGGTTTGGGGAGGATAAAATGTACGCAGACCTTACCAAAACCTCATAGAGATAGAGAGACTGTTTTCGGAAGACCGTCGTCTTAGAGATTAAGCCCCATAAGCAGAAGATACTACACATGGGAAAAAGGGAAAGGAAAGAAAAAAGGAAAATGACAGATAATAAAAAACAAATGATAGTATGTAAAATATGATAAAAGTAACAAATATAAAAAGGGCAGTACACGACTAATCCTACTATATCACAAGGCCAAACATTGACCTACTCCTACTAACCTATTAGTCTTCTACCCTAATACGCAACCTTCTCTCCTTTCTGTCTAAGGTCATATACTCGGTAAGGTGAAGTTTTGCCATGTCTTGTCTCATCACCTCCGACCAATATTTCTTTGGTCTACCTCTACCACTTCGTGTAACCCCTAAATCCAACCTCTCACACCTCCTAATAATACGACCATCGGTACTTCTTCTCTATACATGTCCAAACCAACGCAGTCCCGCTTCTCTCATCTTGTCAGCCATAGGGACCACCTTTAACTTCTCTTGAATGGCCTCATTTCTAATCTTATTACTCCTGGTATATCCACACATCCATCTCAACATCCTCATCTCAGCGACCTGCATCTTTTGAACATGTGAATTTTTGATTGCCCAACACTCTACCCCATAGAGCAAAAACGGTCTAACCACCATTCTATAAAACTTACCTTTAACTTTACGTGGTATCTTTTTATCACACAATACTCCAGAGGCAAGCCTCCACTTTGTCCATGCTTCTCCAATACGATCTGTGACATCATTGTCGATATCGCTACTACTCCATTAGACCGTATTATTTAAATCTCATGGCACTCACTCCATCTCATATCATTCCTGGTGACATCATTGTCGATATCGCTACTACTCTAGATAATGGACCCAAGATATTTAAAGTTTTCTCTTTTGGGAATAAGTTAAATGGCAAACCTCACATCAATGTTAGCTTCATCCCTCACAACACTAAACTTGCACTCCAAGTATTCTGTTTTGATCCTGCTCAGTTTGAACCCTTAAGATTCTAGAGTATGCCGCCAAACCTTCCATCTATCATCAACTTTGCCCCGAATCTCATTAATTAGTATTATATCATCCACAAAAATCATACACTATGGAACCTCCTATTGGATAGACCGTGTTTGCTCATCCATTACTAAGTCAAAAAGATAAGGGCTCAACACAAATCCTTGATGAAGTCTCATCTTAATAGAAAAATATTCTAAGTCTCCTCCCACCATTTTTACCCGATTTTTGGCTCCATCATACATATCCTTTATCACCTTCATAAGTATAATAAGTACTTATTAATTACATGAGTAAATATTAAAGAAAAGTTAAAATTAGGTTATGTATTTTAATTGTCTAAACCGGTGCAAAACTAAAGAACAAATATTCATTATTATTGACATTCTTAACATTGGATTAATTTTTTTTGCTAGTATTAGTATTGATTTGATTTTTGATTTGAGCTTTAGAGTTGTTAATATGGAAAATTTATCTAAATATACCATATATAAATATTATTTATTATTTATACCTATAAAAATTAACTATTTTAAATGATCTTTCTTGGATTTCAAGACAAGGAGGTCCCAAATTTAAATTCTGACGGTTCCATTGAGTCCGAAATATTATTTTCGATAGAGTTTTATGTTTAATTTGTGTTCACGGGGTTCTGAATAAATCCAAAGGGTCCATGTTGTGAATTACCTGTGCTGTGGGTTGCTGTATCTGGTGCACCTGGTAAAGTCCTTAGCGTTTATGCCTTTTTGACCACGTTTGTAGAGGTCAAGTGAATAGACCTCCGCGTTCGCGGGAGAATGTCCATGTTCGCGGAGACCAACCCCCTTGACCTCTGCGTTCACGGGGGACAGTGCCATGTTCGCGTGCTTTACTCCGCATTCGCGGAGCATCAATTTTCCCTGAATGAGTGTCACTTTTAGAGTTACAGGTTTAATTAATTTCCTTTATTTTCATACTTTGAAGCTTCATTTTAAAGAGGATCTTCAAGGTTTTTCAAGACAAATCTATTGGGTAACTATTTTCTAACTTATTTCTTCAATTTTTAATGATTAAATTGTGGTTTTAACTTATAATTTTGAGATTTTAATTGGAGAATTTGGGGAATTTTCAGATTTTGATTCCTAATACTAAATTGATGATTTCTACCTCATTTTAACTCCATTTTCAAAACAGTTTTCCCCGTTGAAATTCTTATTACTTGAAGAACATTTTCATATATTAAATTTTAGTTTCCAGCAACTTTTTCTGGCATAAAATGTTTGACTATTTTACCCTTTTAGTCCGAATTGATTGATTTGAGTGTCATTATATTCATTATGTGATTGTGATGCTATATTTGAATAGATTTTGGTGGTTTAGAATATCGTAGGAAAAAGGAAAAGCTTTGGATTTAACTTGATTTGAGACTTTTCTTAGGCAAGTGGACTTCTAACCTTTTGGTAAGTATGATTGAACCTTGTATGTTCCTATGTGTATGGAATTGAGTACTTTGAGGTAGAATTGTATTATAATAGCCCTTGATTATGATATTGCACAATGAGTAATTGTTCATATGGTGCCATCTTGACTCGTAAATCAATTGTGGATTTGTAATATATTGCTATTGAGATGACACTTATATTGTTGAGATGTGATTGATATTGAGACTGTGCTTTTATTGAGACATTGATGATATCGACATCATTATGATATTGACCCTATGATATAATTGTGATCATTCACATTGCATTTACTATTATTTATGCATTAATACTTGCGGTGGCTACCACTGCGAGAGATGAATAAGATAATATGTGGATTAGTGGTCGAGGTCTCTACCACTTGATGATTAGCGGAGGTTTCTGCAGGCAAGCGGAGGTAATATGTAGGCGGATATTGGGTCCGAGGCAATTTTTGGACGGGTGAGCATTGGCCAAGGTCATTGTCGACAATGTTCACAGATACATGATCTTGTGAGACCCCCATGGGTTCCGTTCTGATACACACTCACACACACATATATTGATCAACAGAAATGTATCGTAGGACAGACATACATCACGATAATTTTTCATTAGATCGTATTATTTAAATCTCATGGCACTCACTCCATCTCATATCATTCCTGTCGTAATATTATTATATATATTGCTTATGAGATTGTATATCTATTGTGTCATTTGAATCGAGTACCAATTAAATATATTGAGATATGATGCTATGAGATGAGTATATCTATATTATTGTAATTTGTATATTATATTGTGTTGGGACTTTTCTAAGTGCAGACGTGTAGTTCCGCAGTATGTGATTGGGTGTTTCAGATCCTAAGAATAGAATTATGAGGTGTTACATATAATACCCCCAACTTAAAAATCTATTTAGTATTTATTTATATTATGTTTATTATATTATTTTATATTATATTATATTTTATTATATTATATTGAAAGTAGATAATTTTTTATATTGAAGGATTGTGACTTTTTCGAGGAGTTGTGACTTTTTCGAGGAATTGTGGCTTTTTCAAATGGTTGTGACTTTTCTTAAGGGTTGTGACTTTTTCAAAATATTGTGAATTTTTGGAAAAGTTATGAATTTTTCGAAGAGTTGTGATTTTTCCGAAGAGTTGTGAGTTTTCTAAAGGATTGTGATTTTTTCGAAGAATTGAGACTTTTCCAAAGGATTGTGGTTTGTTTAAAGGGTTGTAACTTTTCTGAAGAATTGTGATTTTTCTAAAGAGATTATTATAATATCCCTCGAAGGGTTATGACTTTTTCGAAGGATTGTGACTTTTTCAAAAGGTTGTGACTTTTCTAATGAGATTACTATAACACCCCCCACCTAGAGATCAATTTAGTATATTTTTATATATATATATATTATATTATATTTATTTAATTATATTATATTATATTAAAAGTAGATAATTTTTCATATTGAAGGATTGTAACTTTTTTTCAAGGTTGTGACTTTTTCAAGGAGTTGTGACTTTTTCGAAAAGTTGTGACTTATTCGAAGAGTTATGAATTATGAATTTTTTGAAAGGGTGTGACTTTTTTAAGAAGTTGTGACATTTTCGAAGTGTTATGATTTTTTTGAATTTGAAGAATTATGACTTTTTCGAAGGATTATGACTTTTTCGATGGGTTGTGACTTTTTTGAAGGGTTGTGGGTTTTTTGAAGGATTGTGACTTTTCTGAATGGTTGTGACTTTTCTGAATGGTTGTGACTTTTTTCTGAATTGTTGTAACAGACTAAAGTACCATTTAATTATAAATGACGCCTTTTGAGTTTTTTTTTTTAAAAAAACTTTTGTTGGACTATTCAATTAATTTTTAAAATATTAAATTATTTAAGAAAAGAATAAATAAGAGTAGTTTTGTTTGAATTATAAACTTGATTTGCGGTGATTTGATTTAGTTTTGTTCACCCCAATAATAGAGATAATTACAGTAGATGACTATTTGGCCAAAATAATTATAAAAAAAATTGCCATTCATTATATAAGCATGTATAATCAGTATATATTTCATGTATAGTCAAATTATATTCAATATTTGAGTGTATCATAACATATATTCAATGTATAACTTATCTTAAATAATCTATATTGTATAGTCAATGTATTTTCTATGACTTTTGGCAAGCTATATTATATAATATATTTCGTATGATTTTTACTATTTTTTATGTAAATAAAATATGATTATATTTATTATAAATTAATTAGTTTATGTTATACTTTAAATTATCTCTATATAATACTGTATAATGTGAAAGTCAATTTAAAACAAAAAACTTGATTGTTTTAGTGAAATATTATTAAAGTTGATATTACCTTTTGGTTAAGATGAGTTGTTCACTATTTTCTTTTCTTTTCATGTTGTGTGTGTGTGTATATATATATGTGTGTGTGTTACTTGGACCGAGAATCCTTCAGAAGTAATCTCTTTGCCTTCATAAATAGGGATAAGATTGTGTATATACTATCCTAACTCTCCAGATTTTCATTTGTGGGACGACATTAAGTTTGTTGTGGTTATTATTATTGTTTCCCCCATTTTTTTCAACATGACTTCTTTATTACTTCTTCAGTTTCAAATAGAATGACTTATTATTTTTTTTTCGTGTGTTTCATAAAAAAAAAGGACTCCTATGACAACACTTTAATTTCACTATTTCAAGTGGTACATTTGAGCGACAAGATTAAAGGGCATTTTGGTATATTTGATATAGCTTTATTTTAAGACTACAAGTTTGAAGAAATCTTCTTTATTTTCTTAAATTTCGTGGCAAGTCAAATTAAATAATTCTTTTTGGAACAAAAGGATTACTATATTTCCTTTTCATATTATTTTATTTATATATGCATTATTTGGGATGAAAATCTTTCAGAAACAATCTCTTTGCATTTACAAAATCAGCTGCACACTATTCTAACTCCTCAAATTTCCACCTGTGAAACTGTATTGAGTATGTTATTACTGTTGTTGTCGAAGTTTTATTTGCACCTATTGCTTGTGAAACTAGTGTTTAAAGAAGGTAAAAAGATGATACTAATATTTGAATGATATATACCAAATCCTACTGAACTGATAAGTAGGACCATTAAAGGTATAGTTTGTAAAGTGTTGTCGATTTGGTATGTACAGCTAATTTGAGTTGAAAAGACAAGATTTTGACATTAAAATGAAAGCAAGATAAAAAGGGATAAACAGATAAGATTAGATTTGGTGCAAGTCTCCATCAACTAGACTATTTTGATGGCCATAGAGGGGGGAGGGGGTTGCAATGGTGGCCATTTGTTTTATCACTTGCAATTTAAGTTAGGATTTCAAGTCAATGATTGTCAGTACTTTTTGTTAACCATATTCACAATTTTTCAAAAGAATAATAAAGAAAATGAATTTATTATAAAGATAATTTTTTTGAAGGTAAATATTTTATTTTATAAACTCTAAAAATCTTTGCATGTGCTCTATCATAAATAGATTTTTAAATAGAAGAGTAAAATTTTGTAGATTTTTTATCAAATAAGTGACATTAAAATATTGATAATGCCATTAAATACTTGTCAAATAAGGATATATATTGAAAAGTGTCGCATAAATAGTGATGTAGAAAGTACTAGATTATATTATATAGAGATAAAGGTGTGATTTTTCATTTATTAATTTTGAATTCTAATATTGAATTCCAAAAAAATTAATAACCATCAAGCTCCGCCATTAATTGGAATAAAATTTATCGTCAAGAACATGGCTAAAGGCTGATTAAGTTATATATTTTATAAAATACTAATATAATTGAACATTATATTCATAATACCAATAAAAATACCGTTGAGCCTATTAGTTTTCTTCTTTTTAATTAAAAAAAAATCCTTTTTAAAAAAAACTTTTATGCTTACGTTTGTATCTTTTTTTCTTTACCAAGTTTCAATAATATCCGTCCTTTTATTTGATATCCTTTATTATGAAAATCTTTTCTTCTGCTTTTCCTTTTTAATTTTTCCCTCTTTTTTTTCTCAGATTTTCCTTTGCTAGATTTGTGTAAGGACCAGAGGTTGTTACTTTTATTACATCAAATTTGAGTGAATATTTCCATGATACGAAAATACGTTTCTTTGTAAGTCTTAATTTAAATCAAGTATAACTTCCTTTTTTCATAACTACTAAACAGGTTTGAACAAATTAGAATGACACAATAAATCAAAATACTACTAACATGTTATTTATTCAAGGATTTACCCAAAGAAGACATTTCACCACTATTCTCGCTTTTATCACTACCCATGTGATCCTCTGGGTCATTTATGTTTTATGGATATTGTGTACCTGTTAAAGCTTACCTATGGTGACTTCGAGCCATTTATGACTCGCTGGTGCTGACAATTCAATTGTTTGGTCGCTAGTTTGAAAGATATGCAACTTTTCGTATTATAGGCCGGATTAAAGTTGAAAAAAGAGTTCAATATTAAAGTCTGAGTCAATGGCCTTGTAACGAAATTGTGACAGTTCCATCAGCTCCAAAGTGACCTAATTAGGCTAGAAGCATGTTCGATTAGTGTATCGAGGTTTTCAATGATAATTTATACCGAGTTCTGTTTTCAGCCTTCAAAATAGGCCAATAATTGACTTTAGTCAATCTTCTCAAAAAATGTGTGCAAACGAAAACTTTGATAGTGCGATTAGCTCTTGAACATCAAGTTTGGTCTAGAATGACTTTCGTTTGATTCAAGAGGCTTTCGGGTGTGTTTCGATCCCCTCGGTAAATTTTGATATTGGGTAGTAGGACGCATATCTGATCATAATGATCTCCGACGGGAATTTAGACTATACCATTGAGTTGAAAATGTTGTTTTCAGTCAAATTCCATATATAATTTATGTTTTTGTCTCCAAATAAGGCTGAAACATCAAAATTAAGTTTCAATGATTGCTAAAATCTGAGGCGGCCGGTGAAGTATGGGTGAATGGGGATGTGCCATGTGGCAGCGGCAGAAAAAAGTATATATTCTGGAAATTTTTTCGGAACTCATTGAAAAGGAACAAAACAACTTCTTCAGCGATAATTTCCATTTGTTATTCGATTTTAGCAATTCAAAAAGCTAATCTGTGTGTTTTTCCAGGAGGAATGTCATGGGAGAATAAAAAATTGCTTTTTCCTCGCCGTTTGAGGTAAAATTTGATTTTTTTCCTGCTATATATTGAATATATATATTTTTTAAAAATTTCAATGTATGGTTACTTATCCATTTTGAATCAAACTTTGGTGAATTTTGGATCTATTCTGTGTTTTTTTGAGGCGTACATTGTGATAATGTCAAAATTGACTGATTGAGTTTCATTTGGAATGAAAATGCTTATGAACTTGCTGTTGTATTGAATTTTACATGAAGAAATATTTTTTGTTATGGGCTATTTTACATGATTTTAGACCTAAGATTGTGCCAGAATTTGAGACATAGGCTCAGGAAGTGTGGAGATTATTATATGGGTTTTGTTAGCTGCTTATTTAATTTTTTAAAGCCCACGTTTAGTACATTGAGGAATGAATGTTCCTAAGGAGGAGATATTGTAAGGACCCGCAAGTTAGGAGGTTAGAAAGTACAGGAAAAGTGGAACTGAAAAAATTTAGAGGTAAGTCATGAGCCCAATTCACAGCCCACAGTTTAATCCACGAGTTGTAGACCAGGCTTGTGGATAGGGGCTTCAGGATTAAAAATTTGCTAAGTGTCAAAGGGATGTACGAGGGTCTTTTACGGATCGTAGAATGATGACGAGCCGCATAATGGGTCGTGGAATGAAGCCTAGAGTTGATGAAAAAAAATTGAATTTCTAGAAATGAAACCACAACTAACAGGACGACCCATGGTCTTGTCTGCGAGCCATGGTTTGCCTTCGTGGATGGGACCCTGAAGAATGGAAATCGTGGTTTGCCTACGTGGATGGGCCCCTGAAGAATGGAAAATTTTTCTAAGTGTGGGAGGATACCACAAGTTGATCCACGACCTGTGGATCGATGCACGACCCCTAGATGAGTTTCGTGGATTGAGTGATACAATTGTATCTAGAAACCACTTCAACCGTCACCAATAATCACTTACATGTCATTGTATTTATTAGTCACACTTGTATTCATTATATGATACTTATTTTATGAGATTAGCCTTTGGACATGTGTATCCCATTGAAAATTTTAATAGATTATTTAGAATGATTAAAATTTTATGAAAATATGCGAGTAATAAAATGCAAACAATTAGTTCTTTTTAAGAAATTAAGTGTAAAATTTGAACTTTGATTAATAGTAACGAACTACAATAAATTCACAAATGACTAATTTGAGCTTAAATAGAAAAAGTGTAATACCCGGTAAAATTTATCAAAATACCCCTAGATGAGAGATGTGTGCATAATGTGTCTTCCTAAGCTTTGATGGCAAATCAGAGGCCGAAAATGCGATCAACATGAAATACTAAGTGGAGAAATGATTTTGGTTGATTTTTAGAGCAACCGGATCAAAAGATAATTTTTTGATGCGAAAATAATTTTCAAAATAAGTGTGCGTCAGGCTCGCGATGTGCATGTGTCGCGGACCATGCCACCCAAAGGCAAATTTCTTTTTGTTTTTTCAGTTTTCATGAGGAGCATTCCAGACCTTTTCTAACCCCTCCTAAACTTAAAACACGATCTAAATGAGTCGTTTTGAGTGTTAAAAGGGTTTTAATCCCCATTCCTAAGTCTTTTCTAAATTCTAACAAAGACTAGGGCTAAAGAGAAGAGAAGAGGAGCGAGAATTCAAGGAGATTAGGGTGAGTTCTTATGAGGTTGATTGTCAAAGCTTTATACCAGGTATGTAAGGCTAAACTAAAACATGAGAATGTGCTTCCATGTCCCCTCATTGATGGTAATAGAGGAGTTGAGAGTATAATGAGTCTACATACATGTTTCTTGAATATTTTTTTTGCAAATTATATATATTACAAGTATTTTCATATGTTGATGATCATCATAAACTTAATTTTTCGAATTAAATACTTTACATGAGTCATTGTATAAATACTATATGTTATTTTGTGAAAGCATGCATGAATGAACCTAGGAATGAAGTCTAGAGCCTTGACTAAAGTATGTTGATTGTGATTGTGATGTGACTATGATGATGAGTTAATAGAGCTTGATGGTCCTATGAGTATTCATAATTGAATTCTAGAGATCTATCTAATTGACTTCCTCTTAATAATTTATCTGAGTCCTTGAATTATTAAAAATGAGTCCTGAGCTGATGAGATGATTGAGATGTTAGGCTGAAAAGCCCAACTGAGTTTGAATTAATGAGATGATGAGAGTCTCTATGAGACTAATTGAGATGATGAGAGCCTCTATAAGGCTAATTGAGATGATTGATTGAGATGAGTATCAAGCACCGAAAAGAGTAAGAGTAAATCCAACTCCCACTCATTAACTATTTCGCCAAGCGTAGGTAAGGATAGAATCATTACATTGAGGTTCTCTTTTGAGTCAAAGTCCCCAAAAGCAATAAAGCACTTGAGGAGGCTAGATTCCTAGTGGATCGATTTGTTCTTTACCTGGCAAGTATAGAACAACTGTGGCAATAACAACAAAATTGTTGTATAATCACTTGCTCATAAGTAATTGTTATCCGATAAAAGAAACTCCCAGATAAGTCCCACACCGATAGTACTCTAAGATTGAGTTGATCGATGAGGTTTGATTGGTATTGATGGGTCATTTGTCTACTCTTTATTTTTGCTTTAGATAGACATTTGACATTTTGAGTGAGTATCTTCTAAGTTGATGTTGTTTCTATATTATTCTACCTGTATCTGTTTCGTTCAACTATTTTACATACTCGTACATTTCACGTACTGACGTCTATTTGGACGGTATCATTTTATGATGCAAAGGAAGGTACTAAAGATTGCCAATAGGCACACTGTAGAGGATCTTTTGCAGTCAGCTGAGTTTGTGAGCCTTCCCTACTTCGGTAGATCCTATTTTATTTTCATCTATCTATTAGAGTCAGATATTAGACTAGCTTTACTTTTTAGTTGAGGTAGCCATGGGTCTATCATTGGCATCACTTGATAGTGATAGAGACTTCATAGACTAGAGTCTAGTTTTGATTGGAGATTGTGTTGAGCTAACTTCTTTTAGACTAGCTTGTTCTACTTATATGCATTTTTAGATTTAGATTGCCCATTTATTATCCGTAGTCTTTCGCCGATTGATTAATTACCATGAATGAATGAATGTGATGGGGCCAAGTGGGACGCTTGGGGACTAGCAATAGTTTTTAAGTGCCAGCCAAGTCTAGGGTACCCTCTTGGGGCATGATAAACATGGTATCGGAGCAGTGAGTTCAAAGTCCTAAGGAGTCTATGAAGCCGTGTCTAGTAAAGTCCTTATTATTGGTGTGAAACGTGTCACATCCATAATAGGGAGACTATAGGACATTAGGAATGATTACACTTCTTTCATGATCTGATTCTTTCGATAGAGTAAAACTCTATGAAACTCTCTTCTAATTCATGCTTCATATGTTGCAGAGTTGTGATTATGCCTCCAAAAAGAGCTGTCAGAGTAAGAGGCCATCTTGCCAGAAAGAATGTTAACCCACCTGAGCACCAGGGCATGATGAACCTATGGATCTAGCTATCCCTGCTGAGCAGCCCCCACAAGTTGAAGTTTCTAATGCTGAGCTTCTCTAGGCTATTCAAACTCTAGCCTAGGCTGTCACAACATATTCTGCGACACAAGGAGCGGGTAGACAAAATACACAGGATACATCTAGGGTCCGTGAATTCTTAAGGATGAATCCTCTTGAGTTCACAGGGTCTGCATCTAATAAAGATCCTGAGAACTATGTGGATGAACTTCAGAAGGTGTTTCAAGTGATGCATGTAGCTGATGTAGATAGAGTTGAACTGGTTGCCTACTAGCTCAAACGTGTGGCTAGGCTATGGTTTGATCTATGAAAAAAGGATAGAGGGGAGAAAGTCCCATTGCTAAATTGGGCAATGTTCAAGGAAGCCTTCTTAGGGCATTTCTTTCCAAGAGAACGGAGGGAGGCCAAGGTACGAGAGTTCTTGAATCTGAAATAGGACTATATAACTGTGCTAGAGTATGTGCTTAAGTTCACCCAACTATCCAGTTATACTCCTGACATAGTTGTTGACATGAGAGGGAGAATAGGGTTGTATGTCGATGGGCTAAACAAAGGGTCAAAGAAGGATATGAGGGGAGCTATGCTTGTGAGTGACATGGATATTACAAGATTGATGAATTATGTACAACAAACTAATGAGGAGAGACAACATGATAGGAAAGAGTTCAGAAGAGAGCCAAGACATCTAGCCATGAGGTTGGAAAGAGAGAATGGTTATAGATTCTAGTCAGGGCCAGCACCATCATCTGCTAGTGCACCTGATCCCAGAAATAAGAATGATCAGAGGTCTCAGAATTTTGGAGTCTAGGGATCTCAGTCACAGGCTAGTGTGGCTCAAGATTCACATGGTAAGCCACCATATGGTAAGTGTGGTAGATTACACTTGGGTAGATGCCTTGAGGAGAGTGATGCATATTTCAAGTGCAACCAAGTGGGTCACTCTCAGAGAGAGTGTCCAAAGTGGGTTGACTGAGCTCAATCATTTGCACCAGCCCCATCAGTTAGAGGAACCTAGAAAGGTGCTACATCAGGTGCAAGTTGAGCTACAAACCATTTGTATACCATGAGTAGTCGCCAAGATCAAGAGAACTCCCTAAATGTTGTGATTTAAGTCTTTACTCTTGATTGTTATGTTTTAATGGATCCTGCTGCTACATTGTCATTTGTAACTCCTTATGTGGCTAGTAGATTTGATAGCTCCTGAGAGTTTTCTTGAACCTTTTGATATTTCTACTTAAGTGGGTGAGTCTATTCTAGATGAGAGAATCTATAGAGATTGTGTAGTATTCATCCATTATAAGGATACTCTTGTTGATTTGATTGAGTTAGAGATGATTAATTTTGATGTGATCTTTGGCATGAATTTGCTTCACATATGTTATGCCTCCATTGATTATAGAGCCCGAATCGTTAAGTTCCAATTCCCGAATGAACTGATTTTAGAGTGAAAGGGTCATTCTGTTGCATCTAAGGGAAAGTTTATCTTATACCTTGGGTATAGAAAGCTAATTTCCAAAGGTTGTATTTATCACTTTATGTGAGTTAAGTCTGATGATGTTGAGCCTCCTACACTTGAGTCTGTCCCAATTGTTAATGAGTTTCTTGAAATATTTCCTAAGGATCTGCCTGGAGTTCCTCCTGATAGAGAGATTGACTTTCGAATCGATATTCTTCCCGATACCCAACCTATATCAATTTTACCTTATAGGATGGCCCCTACTGAGTTGAAAGAGTTGAAAGAGCAATTGAGAGATTTGTTAAAGAAGGGCTTTATTAGGCCAAGTGTTTCTACTTAGGGTGATCCTGTCCTATTCGTGCGAAAGAAAGATGGGTCTCTCAGACTGTGCATTGATTATAGGCAACTGAACAAGGTCACAATAAATATCCTTTTCCTAGGATAAATGATCTGTTTGACCAACTTTAAGATGCCTCTTTCTTTTAAAAGAGAAACCCCTGATCTTGTTACCATTAGTTGAAAGTAAGAGAATATGATACCTCAAAGACAACCTTTAGGACAAGATATGACTATTTTGCATTCTTGGTCATGTCTTGTAGGTTGACGAATGCACCTGCAACCTTCATGGAATTGATGAATAGAGTGTTCAGACAGTATCTTGATATGTTTGTGACCGTGTTCATCGATGATATTTTGGTGTATTTGAGAGATGAGGAGGAGCATGCCAATCACTTCGGAGTTATCCTTCGGACTCTTAAGGACCATGAGTTGTATGCAAAGTTCTCGAAATATGAGTTTTGGCTCAAGTCAGTGACTTTCTTAGGCCACATTATTTTGGGTGATGATATTCTAGTAGATGCCCAAAAGATTGAAGTGGTTAAGAACTGGCCCAGACCAACCTCTCTAACTAAAATAAGAAGTTTCTTGGGGTTGGCAGGGTATTACCATAGATTTGTTGACAAATTTTCTTCCCTATCCACACCATTGAATAAATTGACTCAAAAGTAGGTCAAGTGTTAGTGGTATGATGAATGTGAAAAGAGTTTCTAAGAGTTGAAGATTAGACTGATTACTTTACCAGATTTAACTTTGCCTGATAGGACAAAGGACTTTGTGATATATTATGATGCATCAAGAGTTGGATTGGGTTATGTCCTGATGCAGAGAGGGAAAGTGATAGATTATGAGCCAGCCAACTTAAGGTCCATGAGAGGAACTATCCAATACATGATCTCGACTTGGCAGCGGTGGTGTTTGCACTTAAAATCTGGCGCCACTACTTATATGGAGTGCATGTGGATGTGTTCACTGATCACAAGGGCTTGCAGTATGTCTTTCGTTAGAAAGAGCTCAACTTGCGACAGAGGAGATGGTTGGAGTTGCTCAAGGATTATGACATTAGCATTCTCTACTATCCAGGTAAAGCTAACATTGTTGCTGATGCTCTTAGCAGGTTGTTAATGGGTAGTATGACCCATGTTGAGGAAGGAAAGAAGTAGTTGGCTAAGGAAGTTTATCGATTGGTTCGATTGGGAGTTCATCTTGAAGAGAATGATGAGGGATGAGTCAATGTTCAGAATGGGTCTGCTTCATCCTTAGTGGTAGAGGTGAGAGAAAAGCAAGACTCAGATTTTGTCATACTTCAATTGAAAGAGGTTGTTCACAAATAGAAAGTGATGATCTTTTCCAAAGGGGGAGATGGAGTGTTGAGATACTAGAGTAGATTGTGTGTCCCAAATGTTGATGGTGTTCGAGATAAAATTATGGCTAAATCCCATAGCTTTAGATATTTCATTTATCCTGGCTTTACTAAGATGTACTGTGACTTGAGGGAAGTTTATTGGTGGAGTGGAATGAAGAGGGATATTGCTGAGTTTGTTTCTAAGTGCTCGAATTGTCAATAAGTTAATGTTGAGGATCAAAGGCCATGTGGATTGGCTCAGAAATTTGAGATTCTTGAATGGAAATGGGAGATGATCAACATGGACTTCATTACCAGTTTGCCTAGGTCTCCGAAAGTAGCATGATTTGATATGGGTTATTGTGGATAGGATGACCAAATTGGCTCACTTTTTAGCAGTTAAGTCTACTAACGGTGCAGAAGAGTATTCCAAGTTGTTCATCCGTTAGATTGTGAGGTTGTATGGAGTTCCCTTTTCCATCATCTTGGACATAAGAGCTCAATTTACCCCCACTCCCCAATTTTGGAGATCTTTCCAGAAGGGATTGGGTACTAAAGTGAATTTGTGTATTGCTTTTCATTCTCAGATGTATGGTCAGGTAGAGCGTACCATTCAGACTTTTAGAGGATATGTTGAGAGCCTGTGTCCTTGAATTTAAAGGAAATTGGGCTGATCTCTTGCCATTGATTGAATTTGCATATAACAATAGTTATCATACAAGTATTCAAATGATTCCCTATTAGGGTTTGTATGGGAGGAGATGTAGATTACCAATTGGGTGGTTTGAGGTTGGAGAAGTTGAGTTGATTGGATCTGACGATCTTTTCCATCAGTCGATGGAGAAGTTACAGGTTATTAATGAGAGGTTGAAGACTGTACAGAGTTGCTTGAGAATGTTGAAGATCGATGTGCTGAGCTTTGACTTAGAGTTTGATTTGCCTAATTGGGTGTTCTTGAGTTGATGTGTCTATTCCTG
Source organism: Solanum virginianum (assembly GCA_000787875.1). NCBI lineage: Eukaryota > Viridiplantae > Streptophyta > Magnoliopsida > Solanales > Solanaceae > Solanum > Solanum virginianum. The sequence goes on along the minus strand of DF361536.1, from coordinate 13,046 downwards.
AGTCTGAATAGGGATTGTTTGAGATTGATGAGGAGTCGAGAGTGTCACGACCCGTCCTATGGGCTGTGATTGGTCTCCCTTTGATTGTACCGAGGATTAAGAAGGTTGCTTATCAGTTAAAGTTGCCTTCTGAGCTGGACATAATTCATCCAGTATTCCAGGTTTCAATGTTGAAGAAATGCCTGGGAGATCCTACCTTGGTGATCCTTGTTGAGAGTATTGGAGTAAAGGATAGTTTTTCCGATGAAGAGATTCCAGTCCAAATCCTTGTTCGTCAGGTTAGCAAGTTGAGAACCAAAGATATTGCCTCAGTCAAAGTCCTATGGAGAAAGCAATTTATTGAGGAAGCTACATGGGAAGTTGAGGAAGAGATGAGAGCCAAATATCTGCATCTATTTGTGCCTGATGATGAGAATGTTGAAGGTAATGTCCTTACCCTTAACTTAAATTGATTTGTGTATTCTTGAGTTGATGTATCTATTCCTGAGTCTGAGTAGAGTTTGTTGACCTTTATGAGGAGTCGAGAGTTTGAGTTACTGAGTGAGTATTGAGATAAGTCTTGAATGTATTCGTGCTTTGATGTCCACCTTTATTCATCATTCGAGGACGAATGATTCCAAGGGGGAGATGATGTAACACCCAATAAAATTACCAAAATAACCCTAGAGGAGAGATGTGCACATAACGCATATTCACATGCTCCAATGGTAAATCTGAGGCTAGATATGTGATTAACATGAAAAATTGAGCGAGAGAGTGGTTTCGGTTGATTGTTAGAGAAACCGAACAAAAAGATAATTTTTCGATGCGAATACGATTTTCAGAATAAGTGCGTGACAGGTGTGCGACGTGCACCTACCGTGGACCTACCCTTAGTTTTGTCCAAAAATTTTCGACGAGATTAGAAAATGCGTTTGGAGAATTTTCAGCAAAAACATCAAAAAACGTACAAGTTCGTATCAGGGACCCCTATACTCGAGGCGAACTTTTTTCAGTGTTTCTGGGAAGGGCATTCAAGACCTTTCCTAGCCCCTCCTAAACTCAAATTACAATCTAAATGAGTTGTTTTGAGCGTAAAAAGGATTTTAAACCCCATTCCTAAGCCATTCTAAGTTCTTGAAAAAGACTAGGGCTAAAGAAGAGTATAGATTAGGGGAGTTTGAGGAGAGTTCTTTGAGGTTGATTGTCCAAAAGCTTGACACCAGGTATGTAAGGCTAAACTAAAGTATATAATTGTTCTCCCATGTGTCCCATTGACGGTAATAGAGGAGATGAGAGTCCATGCATCCCCATACATGATTCTTGAAATACTTTCTTAATTTTTTTTTAGAAAATTTTATATATCACATGTATTTTTATATGTTGATGATCATCATGAATTTGTTTTCTTGAATCAAATACTTTTCATGAGTTATTGTATAATCCTATATGTTATTTTGTGAAAACATACGTAAATGAACTTAGGGATGAATTCTAGAGCCTTAGCTTGAGTATGTTGATTGTAATCTTGAGGTGAGTATGAGGTTAAGTTAATTGAGTTTAATGATCCTATGAGTATTCATAATTGAGTTTCAGAGTTTTGTCTAAATAACTTTCTCTTAATGATTGATCTAAGTCCTTGAGTTATCAATGAGAATCGAGTTGATGAGTTGATTGATGTTAGGCCATAACACCCCATTTGAGTTGAGTTGATGAGATGATGAGATGATGAGAGTCTCCATGAGACTAATTGAGATTATGAGTGCCTCTACGAGTCTAATCGAGATAATCGATTGAGATTAGGAGTTTTATGAGTATTAAATCTTGGGAGGAGTATCGAGCACCAAAATGAGTAAGAGTAAATTCAAGTCGCACTCATTAACTATGTTGCCAAGTGTAGGTGAGGATTAGAACCATTATATTAAGGTTCCTTCTTGAGTCAAAGTCCCTGAAAGCAATAGAGGACTAATTGTTGAGGCCAGCTCCATAGTAGATTCAATTCGTTCTTTACATGGCAAGTATGGAACGACTCTGGCAATATTAATATGATTATTGTACATTCACTGGCTCATAAGTGATTGTTTTCAAATAAGAGAAACTCCCAGATAGGTCCCACACTAATAGTACTCTGAATCGATTCGAGTTGAGTTCAATTGAGTTGCGTTGAGTTGATTGATGAGGTTTGATTGGTCGATGAGTCACTTGTCTACTCTTTTTAGATAGACACTTGACAGTTTGATTGAGTATCTTCTGAGTTGATGTTGTTTCTATATTATTCTACCTGCATCTGTTTCATTCAGTCATTTTTCATACTCGTACATTCCAAGTACTGACGTCCCCTTTGGACTGCATCATTTTATGATGCAGAGGTAGGTACTATAGATCGTCAATAGGTGCACCATTGAGGATCTTTGAATTCAGCTGAGTTTGTGAGCCTCTCTTACTTCGAAGGATCATTGTTTTATTTTATCTAGCTTATTAGAGTTAGACTTGAGTTAGCTTTAATTTTGATTTGAGATAGCCATGGGTCTGTCATTGACAACACTTGATACTGATAGAGGCTTCATAGACTAGAATTGAGTATTGATGTTGAGACTTATTGAGCTAGTTTCCTTTCTACTAGCCATTTTATTTGATATGTTATTTTGAGACAAAGATTTTCCCATTATTATCTTTAGTCTTTCGCTGATTGATAGAGTTTATTGAACGAATGAATGTGAAGAGGCCAAGTGGTTCGCTTGGGTACTAACAATAGTCTCTGAGTCCTGGCCACGTCTAGGGTACCCTCCTGGGGCATGGCAAAAGGTTTCTTTGCGAGATTTGTCTCTTTCAAGTATGTAAGGCTACTCATAGCATTGGACTTAGTTTATCCATGCGCCCTACATGCTAATTCTTCGTAATTAAGTCTGAGTGGAGTTGTACCCTAATTTTTGAGTTCTAAATGAGTTAAATCCTCTTCCATTGAGTTAGATATTTATGCATTGAGGTTATTAGTATTTTTATATCTTATATTATTGGAATTGTTGTTTGTGTTAAATTTCCAATGAACCCTAATGAAGTTGATGATCATGACTTTTCTGTACATTGTTTGATGTTAAGGTTGATGGGTTTTCATGCATCAAAGAAAAATATTATTTTAAAAATTAAAGTTTTGCATATTGAAAATAAAGATGATGACCTTTCTATGTATTGATAATAAATTAATATGAACTAATATTATGTAAATACACACATACACACACACATATAAATACATATTTTGAGATGTATGTTTTGATGATGTATGTATGTGCATACATATGTATGTGTTTTATTGAGTCCAAAGAGTTATATTTTATGAAAAATATTTTTATAAGAGGATGCATGTTTTGATGAGCTTTGATGAAATTGAGTATTGAGGTTAAATGATATTTTAAGTAAATATTTGATGAAGATGTAAATGGATTTTCAAAACATATTTTATTGATGGTAGACGTTGATGATGATATTTTAGATAAATTTGAATGAGTTTTAAAGAGAATTTTTTGGGAGTAGTATTTGTAAAGACCCCAAAAAGTGTCCGAAAAATATGCCTCAGAAGTGCCCGTAATCATAAATTTCATATATCTTAAAATCCATGCTGGTCTCAAGGGGGAGATATTGAAACGACACCAAAAGGTGCTCGAAATCGTAATTTTTATATATCTCAAAATTCGTGCACAATATAAAAAATACGACTTCATATTCTTGTTCAGTGGATCAAATTGAGTGGAAAATGGGTCTAACTCTGATTTTAGAGCAACCGTAGAGAATTTCAAAATTTTAAAGTGTCAAATTCAAGTAGCTCCCATGCATTACTGGCGCGATATGCCACTGCCTTATTTTGTGTCAGTTATTTCATTTCGGTCCAAGACTTTTGGGTCTTGCGCCTAAGCCTTTCCACACGTGAAAATACCTATACTTAGCCTTATTTCACCCTCATATCATCCAAGACATTCCCATATACTCTACCAAACACTTAGACAATATTTTATCTCCTAAATTCAAGTCTCAAAACTCATTTGGATCCTAAGGATTTCACCCAAGCTTCAATTCTCCATCTTCAATCTTCTTCAAGGATTCTTCAAAAGCTAAGGTATGTGAGTTTCTTTCATGAGTTTCTTTCACCCATGATGCCTAAGCTTCCTTTTCTTACAAATTGCATAATTTAAAGTTGATTTACTCATGGGTCTTGTTTATTATAAAATTTACTGCACACTATGTCTAATGAAAGGGTAATGTTGATGATGACCCATTCTTATGATTGAAGTTAAGCTAACCGTTTGAGGCCAACAATGTTGAGAGCTACTCGTGCCGTGTCTCTATGTTTATTACAAGTTATTAAAGTATGATTATCTTATATATTCCATGGGATTAGACGTAGCACCGAGTGGACTAAAGGCGAGTCCCCAAGTCTTAGAACTACGTGCCACCATAGGTCAAAGGATTAGAGGCGAGTCCCCAAATCTCTAAGAGGTGAGTACCTTAAATATGAGGGCTTGAGGCCAGTACTCGAGTCCGGGCTTGAGGCGAGTACCCGAGTCCAAGAACTAGAAGCGAGTACCCGGTTCACATAAGGCTTAGTGGATCCATTTATGCATTAGCAAGTTCACCTTGGCAAGTAACTTCCCCTTTTCTTCCAGAGTAGTGTTGACATCGGGATTCCAAGTTATAGCTCGCTTGGTCTTATTTTATGTTGGTTGAGGTTTCTTCCCACACTATGTACTATGAACTATACAAGTTGACTTGGATTGTAAGCATGATTTTACTTCAAACATCATTCATACATATCATATTTTTAGTATGTTATTCATTGCTTATGATTATGCATTTTGCCTATGATGCCTATCTTTTGTTGTATTACATCCCACATACTTAGTACATTCAAATATACTAACACATACTCTGTGCCTACATGATGTCACCATGTAGGAACCGTTGCACCGCTTGATCCTCCACCTCCTCCATGTGGATAGAAGATTGTCTCTCAAGCTTGTTGGTGAGTCCTCCATTTCGCTGATGTTGCTTATGATCTCTTGCTATGTACTATGATTATCTTTCCTTTATTTATGTATTGATTATGAGGGTGAACCCGGTTGTTTGTCATGGCCCCCGCTCTTATCTATGTAGTAGAGGTGTTGTTGGAAATGTTATGTATTTATGCTATGAGCCTTGACTCTCTTGTTTCTTGATGTTATTGTCACGACCCAACCTATGGGCCGTGACTAGTACCTGATTAGGCACTCCGATACAACTGCTAAGTCAGATTTCAACCATATCAATTAACTTATTTACAAAAATATCGACAGAGTTTCCTTTGTTTTATTAGCTAACCAAACCCTGCATACAGATAATCCCAACGAACAGAACATACTTATATACATACGCGGGCCGACAAGGTCACCGCTATGGTTAAACCGCCCAACAAACACAACATACGTATAAAATATACAGACTAATAGACATGTCCCACATACACAGCATACGTACATAATATATCGACTGACTGACATAACCCACACTCACAGGAGCCCACAGACCTCTAATACGTACAATCTGAATCATAACACGGGACAGGGCCCCCGTCGTTCCCTCAAATGTATATAATACAAAGTAATGAAGTAGCATGTATACTAAAAGTGGCTTCGAAGCAAAGGAGCTCTTCAAACTGCAAACTGGTGTCCTAAGCTGGTGGTCCACTACTCTGTGCGTCTGGACCTGCGGGCATGAAATGCAGCCCTCGAATAAAGGGGTCAGTACGAAGTACGTACCGAATATGTAAAGCAGAGGAAAGATATGTATATAAAATAACAGATAAGTGAGCCGGCGTCCCTGTACTCACAGATCCCAGAGTAAATGTGGCATAGAGCCACCAGACCAAAGGCCCAATCTCACGATATCACCAACTAAGCGAAGCCGACCCTTGGGCCAAGCCGACCCCACCGTAACCAGCCAACTCCAGAATATATATATAATATATTACGCACGATCACAACTGGCTTGGGAACCGGTGAACGAAATCATAATTGGCACGAGTAGAGTCGTGAGGTCATATGCATGAAAATAATCTTTATCCAAAAATTCTTGTCTTAAGTTCTTTTACATTTTTTTTGGAGGGTTTGAATGCTTATTGTTTCAAACTTATCAAACTTCACAATTTACAAACGGACCAAACTTTCATGATTAACAAACTTGCCAAACTTTAAACATCAACTTTAAGTATCAAACTTTAGGTGTCAAACTTTCTCAACTTATTTATCAAACTTCATAATTTACAAACAGACCAAACTTTAGGTATCAAACTTTAGATGTCAGACTTTCTCAACTTACAACCTTTAAGTTCATAGGAATCAAGGTAGAGCTAATTTCTTTAGACTTATCAAGAAGGAACAAAGGGCATATTTAAATCCGAATTGGAAACAACAAAGGAACTTTTTGAGCTTATAACACTAACAATGTACAATTAATTCATGCCACAAGATCAAAATATTTTACATACCTCTGTTCCTATGCCAAATTAATTCCAACGTCAAGCTAACTCGACTTACTCCTACGGACGTACAATATCTACAATAATCGCAACAATGTTTTCAATTAATCACAATCCTTTACGGGTTTTTAAGTCTCAAATCTAACCTTAACTTTTATAAAAATTTCGCCAGCATTTCCCCTAAAATTAGGCCACCCCGAGACTCTATCTCGGCTCCAATTCATCATCATCAACAACAACAATTGCACAATAAACAATAAACCATTCTAAGTCCAAAACCTCGCTAAATCGCCAACGAACTTCATTTCTCCTTAAAATTGAAAAATAGGGACAACATACTCCTTTATACATGATTAACACACCCAAACATCTCTATACCCTTCAAGAATCAATTTACATTATTCAAGCACTCAACGCAAACTCCTAACGTTAAAACGCAATATTTCATTACAATAAAGGTCCAAACTCGACCAATCTTTCAAGGATGTATATACACAATTTTTAATACTTCTCTCACCCTACAAGAATCATTTTCATACCCATTAAACACAAGCATGCTCGACCAACCTTTCAAGGATGTATATACACAATTTTTAATACTTCTCTCACCCTACAAGAATCATTTTCATACCCATTAAACACAAGCACAAGGTTTTAAAGCAAACAACTTCATAAACAAAAATTCCCCCAAATTCGGACCCACTTGAGAATCCCACAATTAATTTAACCAAGCAATCCTTCATAATTTTCTTGCAATATAACATTCACTAACACCCATACAAGCTTTAATTTAACTCAAACAAGAAGAAAATCAACATACCTAGTCAACCCTTTTTTGAACTTCAAATCGCCAAATACGAATTTAGAAGTGTTTTCTTGCCAAACCAAGGCTTTCACGCTACTTGGGGGGCCCGATATACTCGGCTTGTAGCGTCAAAATAATCGAAAAATCAAAAAATAAGAATTGTTGGGGTATCACTGTTCATACCCGAGAGCTTCCAGGAGGGGAGCTTGAAGTTGTGTGGTTTTTTTTCTAAGCGTGGAAGTCTTTTTTGGGAAATAAGAGTAAGTCTTAGCAATACATATATATATACCATATCAAGTTGGTCCCACCGCTCACAATTGTTCCAATAGAAAGGTGACATGGTTGGGTGGGTCAACCTTATCAACTAATTTGTTCTAGAATTGTTTAAAATAATACACTTGTCCAAGAATTAAATAAGTATCTTGAATACATATACATATACATGTGTACACATATGAATTTACACACATACCCTTCTTTACAATATTATCTCTTTGCTCCTAAATTTTTCTAAAATTGACACTTAGGTCCCAAATCTCCGCAACCACTCCAGTGCACAAAAATATGGGTTCTAACATCCTCCCCCCTTAAGAACATTCGTCCTCGAATGTCATATTAACCTTATCGTTTCCAACATCTATAACATCACATCCAACAATGAGCAGCTTACAATCATATATTATGCTTGATAAGGAAAACAAATGAATTACCTGAAGTTACGGGAAATAAATGAGGATATTTTTTCTTCATTTATTCCTCCGCTTTTCAAGTCATCTCCTCTCTGTTATTATTGTGCCAAAATACCTTTACCAAGGCTATATTTTTGTTTCGTAGTTTCTTGACTTGACGGTCCAATATTGCTACGGGTTGTTCTTCATAAGATAACTCCTCAGTAACCTGAATGTCATCCACAGGAAAAATCCTAGAAGGATCACCAATGTATTTACGCGGCATGGAAATATGAAATACCGGGTGTACTCCTCTCAAATCAGCTAGCAACTCTAGCTCGTAGGCAACCTTACCTATTCTACGGATGATCTGATATGGACCAATGTACCTTGGGCTGAGTTTGCCCTTCTTACCGAATCTCATAATGCCCTTCATAGGTAATACTTTTAGAAATACCCAGTCTCCAAGCTGAAATTCTAACGGTCGCCGGCGATTATCGGCATAAGACTTCTGTCGACTTTGGGCAGCTAATAACCGTTCCTGAATGAGTTTTACTTTGTCTACCACCTGCTGGATCATATTTGGTCCAATCAACCCAATTTCACCAACATCGAACCAACCAATCGGTGATCGGCACTTTCTATCATATAATGCTTTGTACGGTGCCATTCGAATGCTGGAATGGTAACTGTTATTATATGCAAACTCGATCAGCAGTAAATGCTCATCCTATCTTCCTTGGAAATCTATCACACATGCTCATAGCATATCTTCTAGAGTCTGAATAATACGTTCAGCTTGGCCATCAGACTGTGGATGGAAGGTTGTGCTGAGACTTACCTGCGTTCCCAAACCTACCTGAAATGATCACCAGAAATTTGCCATAAACTGGGCGCCTCTATCTGAGAGAATGGATATAGGAACACCATGGAGGTGCACTATCTTCTTGATATATAATCTGGCGTAGTCCTCAGCCGAATAGGTGGTCCGAACCGAAAGAAAGTGAGCTGCTTTAGTTAATCGATCAACAATAACCCAAATAGAGTCATACCTGCGTGGAGTGCGAGGCAAGCTTGTAATAATGTCCATATTAATAATTTCCCACTTCCACGATGGTATCTCCATCTCCTGTAACAACCCACCAGGCTTTTAATATTCTATCTTCACTTGCTGACAGTTTGGGCTTTGAGCAACAAATTCTGCTATATCCCATTTCATGCCATCCCACCAATACAAACATTGAAGGTCATGGTACATTTTTGTAGACCCAGGGTGAATAGAATAACGGGCATAATATGCCTCGCCCATAATCTGTCGCCGCATATCTGCAACATCTGGAACATATAACCTGCCTCTGAACAATAAAGTTCCTTCAGGGGAGAGCTCAAATGGGGTCTGCTCCTTTTTCAAGGCTATATCTCTGTATCTAACTAAGGCAGGATCCTCATATTGCTGCTGTTTAATTTCTGCTACAATAGAAGATTCAACCAGACCTCGAACAGAAACCCCTATCTCACCGGAATCTGACAGACGAACTCCCAGACTAGCCAACTACTGAATATCATGAATTATCTCCTTTTTCTCTGGAGGTGAGTCAGCTAAGCTGCCCATGGACTTGTGACTGAGTGCATCTTCTATGACATTAGCTTTCCCTAGGTGGTAGAGAATGTCAATATCATAGTCTTTCAATAGTTCTAACCACCATCGTTGCCGCAAGTTTAGTTCTTTCTGCTTGAATATGTACTGGAGACTTTTGTGATCTGTATAAATATTGACATGAACGCCATACAAATAATTCCTCCAAATTTTTAGAGCATGGATCACCGCAGCTAGCTCTAAATCATGGGTAGGATAATTTTGCTTGTGCTTCTTAAGTTGCCAGAAAGCATAGGCTATCACTTTATCTTGTTGCATTAACACACACCCTAAACCCACACGAGAAGCATCGCAATAAACCACATACCCATCTGGACATTCTGGCAAAGTCAAAACTGGAGCTGAAGTTAGTTTCTCCTTTAAAAGCTAAAAACTGCGCTCACAGGCATCGGACCACTGGAATTTAGCTCCTTTCTGCGTTAGCCTTGTTAAAGACGCTGCAATAGAAGCAAACTTCTCTAAAAACCTCCTATATTAGCTAGCTAATCCCAAAAAGCTACGCACCTTAGTCGACGTTGTGGGTCTAGGCCAATTCTTTACAGCCTCAATTTTCTGAGAATCCACCCGAACGCCGTCAGCTCCAACAACATGGCCCAAGAACGCCACTGAAGATAACCAGAATTCACATTTGGAGAACTTAGCATACAATTTTTGGTGGCGAAGAGTACCAAGGACTGTTCTCAAATGGTCTGCATGTTCTGCTTCCCCCCGGTCTCCACACCTAACTGGGGAGCTGGAGGTTCTGGCACTCTAACTTCGGGAGCGGGTGGAGTAACTGAGCTTGCTGTCAGGGGTATCCCCTCTATCAATAAATACAATCACAAACACATCTAGGAACGGTTTGAATACTCGATTCATCAGGTCCATGAACACTGTTGGAGCATTAGTTCGCCCGAAGGACATAACTCTGAATTTATAATGCCCATAGCGAGTCCTGAATGCTGTTTTAGGGATGTCTTCTTCCCGTACCCAAACTTGGTGATAACTAGAACGCAAATCTATTTTCGAGAAATACCTAGCTCCCTGCAGCTGGTCAAACAGATCATCAATCCTGGGGATGGGGTATTTATTCTTAACAGTTACCTTGTTCAGCTGCCGATAGTCAATACACATCCGCAGCGATCCGTCTTTCTTCCTTACGAATAATATCGGAGCTCCCCAGGGAGAGGTGCTAGGCCGAATAAAGCCTTTCTCTAACAAATCTCTTAACTGCTCTTTTAATTTTTTAGCTCGGCTGGTGCCATTCTGTATGGAGGGATCGAGATAGGATGAGTATCAGTCAATAATTCTATAGCGAATTCCACTTCCCGCTTGGGTGGAAGATCGAAAGTTCATCCGGAAATACGTCTGGGAATTCATTCACTACTGGAACAGACTGAAGAATCAGTGGTTTAGCATCCAAGTTATGCACCCGAACCTGGTGATAAAGACACCCTTTCCTGATCATCTTGCTGGTCTTGAGGTATGAAATAAACTTACCCCTTGGCGTAGCAATATTACCAGACCATTCAATCATTGGTTCTCCTAGGAACTGGAATTGAAATAACTTCTTTTGGCAGTCAACTTTAGCATAGCAAGAAGCTAATCAATCCATGCCCATAATTACATCAAAGTCCATCATATCTAACTTTATCAAGTCAGCCTGAGTACAGCGATTACAAACCAATACTGAATAATTTCTATAAACCCTGTTAACAATAATGGATTTTCCTACCGGTATAGCTACCTGACAAGGTTCTATCGGTTCTGACGGTATATCAATAGTGCGAGCAACCAACAAAGAAATGTACGATAAGGTAGAACCAGGATCAATCAACACATACATAGCTCGTGAACAAACAAGTAATGTACCTGTAATAACATTAAGCGATGCCTCCTGATCTTGTCATCTGGCTAGAGCATAGTTGCGGTTCGTAGGATTACTAGAACCTAGAGCTCCACCACGACCTCTACCACGACCTATTGCCGGAGGAGTACCTCACCCCGTAGGACGCATAGCAACTGAAGCAGCAAAAGAAGTTTTGACTGCGCCTAAGGTCTGGGCCGACCCCTCTGCACCAATCCTTTTGGAATAATCCCACATCTGATGACCTCGATGACCATAAGTAAAACAGGCTCCCGTAGCGCCCAAGCACTCCCCCGGGTGACACTTCCCGCAATGCAGACATAGGGGTCTGAAAAATCCCTGCTGGCTACTAGAACCCGATCCTTCCCTTGACTGGCTAGCACCAGCTGGTCTCCTGTTAGGGATCTGAGAAGGTGTGCTCCGTGCTAGTTGGGGAGGATGTCTATGCTGCTGTTACTGCTGCTAAAACTATCCGCCTCGAAAATCTGCAGCTAAATTGGCTGACCTAGCTCTCTTTGACTGGCCTCTATCGTCTGCCCTTTCCACCTGGCGCCCTCGACAATGACTCTCCATGCCCTGGGCATGGGCCTGGATACGAGCAATATCTACCCCAGGTTGGGCAGCCATTACCAGAAAACTATCAGCATAGTATGAATCTAGCCCCACAATATAGCGATGAATATGGTTTGTCATGCTGGAAACATACACAGGTGCATATCGAGCCAAAGAATCAAATTCCAAGTTATACTCTCGGACCCACCGGCCTCGTTGTCTCAGCATTAGAAACCTATCTTCCCTGGCACGTCTTTTACATACCTCTCTTCCTACGCCAAATTAATTCCAACGTCAAGCTAACTCGACTTACTCCTCCGGACGTGCAATATCTATAATAATCGCAACAATGTTAAACGACGTGCTGGGCACCCTCACCCCTAGATAATATCCATGCCTCGAACCAGTTTGCTGCAACATCCTGTAGCCTGTAAGATGCCAATTCTACAGATTTAGTGTTAGATGCTCCAACCACCCTTAAGGTCCGCTGCATTTTCTGCACAAACTCCTGAGGGTCTTCAGAGGTTTTGGACCCGAGAAATTCTGGGGGCTTTACATACCTTGACTCCTTCATCGCATTTGTCGTACAAACTCCTGAGGGTCTTCAGAGGTTTTGGACCCGAGAAATTCTGGGGGTCCACAAGCCAAGAAATCATGAGCCCGAGTATTGTCTCGACGGACTACCTAACTGCTTCCAGCCTCCTGTCGGTAGGCTTGCTATGCCACCACCTGGGTTAGTAACTGAATGACCTCCCTCACTTCCCCGGTCTCCACACCTAACTGGGGAGCTGGAGGTTCTGGCACTCTAACTTCGGGAGCGGGTGGAGTAACTGAGCTTGCTGTCAGGGGTATCCCCTCTGGTTCCGGCTGCCCATGAGCCCTAGCAGCTCCTCAACCTCATCGGGCCCCACCTACTGCTGCGGGCCTACCCCGGCAGCCAGCAGGTGCTCTTCTCGGCGGCATATCTAAAATCAAAATAGTTTCTGTCAGGGAGGAAATCATCCTACTAACATCGCTCTAACGCACGATCT
>DF361537.1:30610-49592 GCA_000787875.1 Solanum virginianum | reverse complement strand
TTTTGTAGATATTTCCAAAATTGGGTTCCTACATAGTGATATCATGTAGGCGAAGAGTATGCATTAGTATTTCTGAATGTACTAAGTATGTGGGATGCAATGCAACAAGAAATCGACATCATGATAAAAATGGATAGCAATTGGCAATGAGCATATTATAGCAAGATGACATATATTAACAATACATAAATAAAACATTCTTAAATAACTGATGTCTATATAAAGTATTATATGTGAAGAATAGACCAAGCTAGATTTCCAAGGTATAAACCCCTTGAGGTTAGTGATGATGCCGCCCCATCACTTAGGTGGTGAAGTACTAACCCTTCACTCATTTGGAGATAATGGGCCCAATCATCTAGGTGGAGAAGTATAAAACCTTCCCTCAGTTGATGAGTACAAACCCCCATCTCAGTTAGTGATAATGGCGCCCCATCACCTAGGTGGAGAAGTAGGAACCCTTTCCTCGGTTGATGACTACAAACCCCCATCTTGGTTATCTGGGTTTTTAGATCCCCTCAGATTGGGTATGGTCTAATGCAACACTTTATATAGAGTATATTATATACATAAGCTCATTTCATCATCATATAGTCAATCATATCATATCTCATGCTTTGGACATTCAACTCCTCAAGAAACCACATCCGGACATTTTATCAAACACTTAGAGGGTGTGTAATGTTAGTATAAGATCATGAAATATATAGATGAAATCATGCAAGAAAATCCATTTTAAAACCATAAATCAACACCTTGCAACACCCTCAAGAAAAATACATCAATACCCCTCCTCAAATCTTACAATAGATAAATGGTTTATAGTTCAAAACATAGCAAACAATCACAATTTCACTGCTTGATGGAGGATTTTGAGAGAATTGAGAGTGTATTTGAGATAAGAGTAATCAGTTTGATCCTTTGGGATAGTGTTTAGGTCTTTTAGGAAGATTAGGATAGCATTGGAAGTCTAAAAAGGGCATTAGAGTAATTAAAATTTATGAAGATGCCATTAGTGAACGGATGGAAAAATTGGCAAAGTATCATCTCACTGGAGACTTGACTAGCCATGTGGCACTCCACGGGTCATGTGGAGTGCCCGTGTGAAGTGCCTTAGTGAAAAAAAATAGAAGTTGGGAAACTTGGAAAAATTGCCATCTCGTCACTTTGACGGACCACTTCACGGACTATGTGGTGTTACACAGAATGTTTATTGGTCCTCCCACCTTACTTAGACAATAAAATGTTAGAAGACACCACATCCTAGGTGACATGGGCTCTCACACTCCATACGGCCCATCAACAGTGCCCGTGGCACCATCCTTAGCCACATTTTCCCCAAGTCCAATAAGCTTCCTTTGGCACACCTTGTGGCCATCCCCACGGTCAGTGGTGAGCCACACGGCCCATTCCACTAGCTGTGTCACCTTTCTTAATTTTAAAAATGTCCTTTTCCAACCCCATCTACCCCAAAATGACCCGTCAAAGGCCACACTGGCCGTCAAGCAGTCTTTATGACAACACTGTACGGGAGGGCCTCACGACAATGATCATAAATCCTTCATCCAACCTTGGAATGAGGTGAAACCTATTATGTTGCAAAGCTGACTCAAAGATCTTTCATTTTTATATGTGGGCCGCCTAGTTCGAAATGTGCTAAAAGTTATGCTAGTTTAAAGTTGACACTTGCATGAACCATCACCCAAAACTCAACTTTTAGGGAAGTCTTCAACTCGTTTAGGTACTAGGAGTCTCCCATGAACCTAATACACCCAAACCTAACCAAATGATACTTGAAGCATAGATATATAAGAGCATAAAATTACGAGATATTACACTATCCTCATCTATGCATTGTGTAAGTGGAAGGTTGTTCCCCTCCTCATCAATTATCTCATATAACCATGTGCATAGGGAAGGTTGTACCTATCCTTATCTATGCATTGAGTAAAGGGAGAGTTGTGCCCATCCTCATGAATACACACTTGAATATATACTCATGTAAGATGTCATATCATATGCACACCCATATAATTCGTATTCATGTGGAAGTTAAATTCATATTACTAGTAAATTATGTTATAATGGTATTCAAATTATATCATACCCATGTTCATAGAATCATGCTCAAGTCTTGTTCATAACTATATTTTCATCAAAATCATATTCATAAATATATGTGGGATTAATCCACTTCAAAGATTCATGCTCATGTATGTATATGCCATGAAGGAGATGAGAGAATAGCATGAGAAATAGAGTTAAATCAATAATAATACAATATGAAATTCAAGTAAATCCATAAGTAATCTACATTTAAATCATAATTTAGATTACCCATGCTTAAATCAACTTTAAATGGACAATGCATATTAAAATCTTCATAATAATAATAAAATTCAACATATTAGGGCTTGAATCACTTTAAAATCAACAATAAAACATAGCCCATATCTCAATTGAATTAGATGAACAATAATCTTAAAAACCCATACTTAAAGTAAGCTTAAATTTCAGAAATCAAAGTAAAAGAGTTTCAGTCTTCATGGTTAAAAGGGACCATGAATCAATCCCACATACCTTAGCTAACCAAGAAGAATAAGAAGAAATTTGATGATGAAAAAGACCCTTTCCTTAAGCTTCAAGAAAATCCTTCAATGTTCACCTTAGGAAGTTCTTAAGAGAGAGATTGAATATAATTATAAGTGTGATAATGAATTTGAAAGAGAGGAGAAGCGTTTAGGTCATTAGAATGTCTTAGGATAACATTAAAAGTCACAAAAGTCACTTAGTAGTAGCCATAATTACAAAAGAACCATTAAAGAAATGGAATAAGAATAGTTCCCATGGGTCCCGTGAGAAGGTCTCATAGTCTGTACAAGGTCACACAGACCATGAACCCTCTCGTGAAGCCTCAATTAGCCAAATCATAGGAAATACAATATGGACGAGCTTTATAAAAATAGGTATAACTTCTTGATCCAAACTCAAAATCAGGTAGATATGTTGGAAAGCTAATTCAAATAGCTTCAATTTTGTAATCATAGGCCACCCAAGTCTTTTTATGCTAAGAGATATGACCATTTAATGTTGACACTTCTATCAGTTCTTGTGAAAAGCTTAGCCAAAGGATTTCCATACTTAAAAAATATACGAAGGGCTTCGTAGCCTGTGAGAGGTCACATAGATCATATGGCCTCCCATGAAACTTCACTTAGAAAACTTCTCCATCAATGAAGTTCTGAGACTATGATCCCTTACTTAGCAAATTTTCACACCAAAACCTATATGGAAGGCCTCACGATCATGAAGGGCTACACAATCCATAAAAGGTTCATGTATGACAAGCCTTAGGCAAAATATGGATTTCCAAGGCCAAGACCCTCCACACAGTCCACTACATGGCCAGTGAAGCCTCACATGGAATGTGTGGGGTTCATGTGGTGGGTGCCTTGGTCTTATATTCCACATTAATGCCACCACTCTACACACAAGGCCAAAGGACACCTCAAGGTCCCTTCACATGATCCGTGCTAAGTCACACGACCCATGACGGTGCCCGTAAGGCGTTACCTTGGTAAAAAACTTTTTGGAACCAAATTCCAAGCTCCATTAATATCATACAAAGTTCAAGACCTTACACTAGGTGGGGTCATCACCAACTTGGTATCAAAGCATGAGGTTTTAAAATATTCCTCAGATGTCCACGCATAATCTGTATCATAGAGTCTCAATCAAGGTTGTGAAGCATGCCACTATCTTGCTTGAGGGGCTATGGGATGGTTTAGGAAAGTCTTCCTTTTATTTTTATTAATGTCGTGCCTTAGAGTTGAATGAGGTTTTTCATTAACAAATGATGACCTATTGCATATTTCTAGATCATGCCACCATAAAGATCTCCCCATCAATGAGGCACTCCCGAACAACAAGTTCCTCCACTCCAGTAGGATGATGGAGTGTCTCATGTGGAGATATGAGCCACTTTTACCTTGTTGGCCCAAGCATTGGCCAATCAAGCCAATTGGGAGATAAAAGTTCCTCCCCAAGTGCCTACCCTAGCTGACAGAGTGTGTGAATTCATGCGAATGAACCTGCGCTAGAATTTCATGGGTTAAAAATGGAGGAGGACCCTATTGACTTCATTGAGGAGGTTTACTGGTCAATTACGGGATGGGCATTCCATTAGAAGAGAAAGCCATGTAGGTGGTCTACAAACTCAAAGGAGTCGCTAAGATTCGGTATGAAAAATAGGCGTATGAGAGGGGACAAGAAGCGGGTCCTATAGGTTAGGAAGAGTTCAGGTATGCTTTCTTGGACAAGTGTTTTCTAATTCAGCTTAGGTAGTGATGTGTTGTCAGAACACAAAACTTTTGATGCTTAAATCTTGGAATTTTATGTGTTCCCAAAGTGATGTTAGTGGGTTTGATATGTTTTTGTGTTGGTTTTTTAGGATTACAGGATTTGGCATGATTTTGGGCTAAGTGTTGTAGATGCTGCATTTTTGGTGAAGTATGAAGCACTGTATAGGCCGTGGAAATTTCCACGAGCCGTAGATTGGCTTCGTGATTGAGATCCAGTGAAGGGCCTATTTTTTGAAGTTGTATTCACAAACTATCAGATGAGCCATAGAATTTTGTATGAGCTATGGATCACGTTTTGTGCCTTGAAGATTAGATTTTGGAAGTTTCTAGAAAGTTATCAAATGAAACCTTATATGGGATGTATGTCCAAGTATGGCCCGTAGAACAGTCTCATAGATGTAATGCCCAGTTTTGAAGATTAAAGACTACGAACCCCAGGTATTGGCCATAGAACTTAGTACAACCCGTAACCCATTCGTATTGCCTGTCAAATCTAACTTTCCTCCTTTATTTTGGACTAGTATTTTAGTTATTATAAAAAGGTTTTTTAGTTTATTTTAGATAGAGAGGATGACAAGAAATGTGCAGAGAGACACACGAGACACTTGGGAAACAACTTTGTGATTTTTAAGAACATTTTGTGATTTCTAGTAAAGAATTTGGGATTCCTTATTCTTAACTTTGTCATTGTAAGTGCTTAATTATGTTATTCTATATCATAATTCTTACATCTAGTATGATTATGCATAGCTAAATCCATAACTAGGGTTGCCGGAACCATGAAGAACTAACAAGGTAAAACTAGATAATTCATAATTCTTGGAAAGTGGGAATGCATATATTAATTAATTCTCTTCGTTTTGATTGCTTTTTAATGGTGGCCAATATTTGAAAATGTCTAGTTGTTACCGATTGGATCAAAGTAGTAATGAATGGTAAAAGAGATTAATTGACAAGATTTGATTGATTTCTTCTCATCTAATCAACTAAACTAGATCAAGGTGAGGTTGTACTAGGACAATAGGTAAGGGTTAGTAATGTCACACTGTGGGGATGGATCAAATCACGTATGGGAATTTACCTCTCGCTTGGATCAAAGGGTTTGGTAAACTTAACTTTCCGTCCTACATGCAACATACTAGAAACGATTATGATTATCTGGTAATACCAAGTTAGGAATCATGCAGAACACAATCCCCTAGTTATGTCTATCACTGCTTTCATAACACTTGTTATACTCTAGGTTTACTTTCTGTAAATTACAAACCCCCCCTTTTGTCACGACCCGGACCTAGGACCTAGACATGACATAATGAATGGGGAAGTGAAAGGATCTCAAACAAGCCTCTTAGCATATCATTACATATCCTTGGTCGCGGAAATAATTAAATAATAATAAGAGAACACAAGATAAGGATAAAGGGGCTAAGGGAGTCTTTCATAGCTTAAAAACGTGCAATAGTCAAGAGAGTCAAACTCAACATCATTACATAACATATCCAACAACACCTCTAAACAAAGAATTGAGTGGGGGCCAAGATAACTTTTTGGGCTTACCCTCATGGTCAAAACCGTACAATAAGAGAAAGAGAGTCTTTGAATCACATAAGATCAAAAAATATCATCCTCGGAGTTGAGGATTGACCAAACTTGCTTCAAAGATAGTAATAGCCATGTGGAGGAGGAAGATGATCAAGTGGAGCTCCGGTTCCTACATGGTAACATCATGTAAGTGTAGAGTATGTGTTAGTATGTTTGAATGTACTAAGTATGTGGGATGCAATGCAACAAGAAATAACCAATATAGACAAAAGGCATCGTAATAGGCAATAGATAAGTCTAGTCTTAATATGGCATGTATGATCAATGCTTGAAGTAAAATATGTTTGTAAATCATTCAAATTATATAGATCATAATATATAAGTGTGGGAAGAGACCTCAACTAACATAGAATAAGACTAGGCGAGCTACAACATGAAATCTCGATGATTACACCTCATCGGTAAAGAGGTGGTGTACTTGCCAAGGTAAACCATACTCTAAACTTACGGGAACATGACCCAATTTCATATGAAGTAACCCCCCTTACGGGAACATGATCCATTTCAGAAAGGATTTCATAAGAACTTCACCTTATGGGAACCAGACCCATTTCGAGAAAAATATCAAGAGAAAGTGTACTAAATGGAATCACTAGTATAGCAAGGGTATAACATCATCCTATATTGGCACATAGTTTGAGGAAAGAGAGAAAACCCTTTATCCATCAGTGCTAAGCCTAATCCCACAGATAATTAAAATAGTCATAACTTTAGTAACTCATAATAAACACAGGAACATTGCATGAGTAGCTCTAAAACATCTTTAACCTCTAATGGTGAGCCTAACTTTAAACATTAGAATATATCATCATCAAACATTACCCTTGCATTATAATCAACATCAAAGGCTCACATGAGGCAAAATCCTTGAGAATATAGTCTTAACTTCATACTTGAATAAGCATGGATAACTTCATGAATTCATAATACATTTGATAGACTATATTCTTCATAAAGTCACTTAACTCATAAATCATTCAATACATCATCAATAACTTGAAAGCCCTCGAAAAGACATTTTATCAAACACTTGGTGGGTGTATAATGCTAGCTCAAAATCATGCAATTCATGAGTGAAATAATGTGAGAAAACTTAAAGTAAATCAATCCACCAACACTTGGTAACACCTTATGCAACATACATTGAAACCCTTCATCAAATCTCATGATAGATCATAGATTCATAGCTCAAAATATGCATAAACAGTTAACATTTGATAAAACCTAAACATAGTTTATAACAAAATTCATAATAAGTAGTACCCATAAGTAAATCTACTTAGAAACATGCAATTTATGTAAAGAAGAAGGTTGGGCACCATGGGTGAAAGGACCCAATGGTTAAAACCCAGATTCCTCAAATTTAGAGATTTCCTTAATGAAGATTTGAATGAGAACTTGAAGCTTGAATGAATTTCTTTAATTCAAAATGAGTTTGGGGTCACTTAAATTTGGCTGAAATATTTGGGCAAGTGTTAAATAGAGTTTTGGAGAATGTCTTGAATGATACGTGGTTGAAAAATGACTAGTATAGGTGTTTTATGCATAAGAAGGCTTAGGCCAAAGACCCTAAGGCCTTGGACCAAAATAGCAAAAACTGAAAACAAATAACATTAGTCCGCGCCCTAGCTGTGTCGCTCCAGGGGCGCGGATCCTCTCTGTTTTTCTTAAAATTTGTGAAATGAAATTTTGCTACTGTTGCTCTAAAATTGGGGTTATACCCATTTCCCATTTAATTTTTCCCCTAATCACGAAGATGTAGTTAGATTTTCGATATCACAAACGAATTTTGGGATATACTGAAATTACGAATTTGGGCATTTTCGAGGCACATTTTCAGGCACTTTTTGGGGTGTTTGAATATCTCCCCCGTGGGAACATTTGTCTCCAAATGTCGAAGAAATGTACATAAGAGAAGTAATCAAAATGATTTCAACCCAACACATGAATACAACAAATGTATTAAAACATCATTTCAAAAATCTC
Organism: Solanum virginianum; assembly: GCA_000787875.1. Taxonomy (NCBI): domain Eukaryota; kingdom Viridiplantae; phylum Streptophyta; class Magnoliopsida; order Solanales; family Solanaceae; genus Solanum; species Solanum virginianum. Next base: position 41,643 of record DF361537.1, on the reverse strand, counting down.
AACATAAGTGTCAAAATAACATAAACTTGCCAACATAAACATGAATGCATGCAAATGACATAAGGGCTGAAACTTAAGACTTGAGATCATAGGAGGGGTTTAGTTTTGGATATCTTAAGCTTAAATAGAGTGAAAGAGGTACGAATATTGCTTCTTCACATCCTCTCTGGCTCCCCAAGTGACATTTTCTACTCGATGATTCTTTCGAAGGACCTCAATGAACTCCACATCTTTATTTCCCAATTTTTCACATGCCTATCCAATATATCTACCTAAACCTCCTCACTGGTCAAATCTTCCTCCTCAACATCCACAACCTCTAAGTTTCTATAGCACTTAAATCACCACCACATCTCCTCAACCTAGATAAATGGAAAATTGGACAAACCATATCCATATGCAACTCTAATTCATATTCAACCTTACCAATCCTCCTCAAATTTCTATAAGGACCCATAAACCTTGGGCTCAATTATTTTTCCTTCTTGCCAAACCAAACCACATCCTTCATGTGTGAAACCTTTAAACAAACCCAGCCATCAACACAGACACACATAGCCCACCTTGGTACCTAAGGACACCATCTGCCCCTTGGGAGAAAATCCCCACTTTACCATCCCTCACCAAAGCCTTTAACTCTAGGAAGATAGGGTCAAGGTCTTACCTTAACTAGATCTCTTCAACCAAAGAAGATTCAGAAACATCAAGAACCACTACACTACCATTCACAACTTCATCCAACCTCATATATTCCCAACCTAGACAACTGGTATACTCTTCATATCACCTTTTGCTACCCCATAAACCTCACTTGCTATATCTAGCAATCAACCTCTCACCCTCAAGAGTTATAACTTCACCCTTAAATGATTCAAATGCTCTCCTTCACCCCAAAAAAAGCTCAAGATACCATCAATAGAATCATCACAAACAAGTCAAGGTAGGGTTTAAAGACCCTATTCATAAGATCCATAAACATAGTCAGTGCATTAGCCAAGCCAAAGATATTACCCCAAATACAAAATATTAGAAAGGACATCACGATCCCAATGATCACCAGATTCGACTCAATAAGAAAGAACCTTCGGCTCAACATTCATAACCTTCAAAGATGACAAGGACAACCCTTAGGAATCTACCCTTGACCACCGTATCACAACTTTTCCACTAAAGGATGGCTCATTAGGAGATTGGAACTTAACTCCATGGGTTTCATAACCAATAGAAGCATAATATGCATGCAACTAGTCTATCTCAAGAATGACATCAAAATCCACCATATCTATTTCAACAACATCACAAGACAAGTTCTAATGCAATATGACCACGAGATAATTTTTATAGGCTTTTATAGCAACACCAGACTTACGAATGGGGGTAGACACCAAAAAGTTCATATAACAATTCAGGACAGACATGAAGCCCACTACTAATAAGAAGGAACAATAAAATAAATAGTGGCACCCGGACCTATCAATGCATACACCTCAAAGTCAAAGGAATCTCAATATACCGGTGATGGCATCGGGCACTTCATCCACCCCTTGCCTCCTTTGAAGAGTATAAAATCTATTGTACCTTGGAGCACCCCCTTGAGGACCTTCCCTTCCTTCTTGGCCCACATTAGCACCTTGGCCTTGAGGACTGCTATCTTTACCCTCAGGTTGAGCATGAGGACAACCACTAACTTTGTGACTAAATCCACCACAACAAAAGCAAGCATTAGACTTCTTCAAACATGGGCCACTATGGCCTTTCCTACACTTTTGGGCTTCTAGGCCTTGTTGCCCCCTCAATACCTCCTTGGAATCTTTGATTTGGCACCCTATCATTTGCAAGACTCTTGTTGGAAACATTGGGTGACTCTTGGTCTTAGAACTTGTGTCCTTGAGGAAACCGACCACCTTTGGAACCTTCAAATCCACCTTCAACTGAGCCTTCTTGGACTCACCAACCCTTCTCTTCCTAAGCTTCTCTCTCTCTAATTGTTCGACATAAGTCATGAGGTGGGACAAGTCTAAATCACTTATCAACATAGCAGCACAACACTTCTCATTAACCAAATGGGATACCCCCATCATAAATTTTTTCATCCTAGACCTCGGGTCGATAACCAATTGTGGAGCATATTTGGATAGTTGGTTGAACTTGAGGGCATACTCCCTCACACTCACAGGTCATTGCTTTAAACTCATGAAATCCATCATTTTAGCCTCCCTAAGCTCAAGAGGGAAGAATCGATTGAGAAATGCCGCCTTAAACTCTTCCCAAAGGATCACATTATTGTTCCTCTTCTCCGCTTTTTCATTGGCTATATCGTATTTGAGCCACCCCTTGAGTTGGTAAGCTGCCAACTCCACCTTCTCCTCTAATCTAACCCTCATAATAGCCATTACTTTGTAAGCCTCATAAATTCTTGAGGCTTCTCATCCACCTTAGAGCCATGGAACTCCGACGGGTTCATTCTAGTGAAGTCTCTCACCCTTAAAGCCGGTGTAGAAGCATGAGGGGCTTGGGCCCCTTGATTGATTCAATTAGTCATAACATGGGCTAGCATAGTGATAGCATCCCGAAATTCCTCATGAGCTACTCCCCTATCTTGAGGAGCGGGAGGAGCCAGTTGTTCCTCAGGTGTACGGGCTCTTCTTCCTCTTGAAATTGGCATGATCTAGAATAGGAAAGAACATTTGTTAGGGGAAAATCTTATCTTAAATTATATAGCACGGCATAGACCCTGAAGAAGGGGAACATTTCCTAAAATGCCTCATAGCCTCTTACTCAGAGTTGCGGTGCACTTCACAACCATGAATAAGACTCTAATCAATGTGGTGTGTTGGATGCTGAGGACATTAACAACCAAGTGCTCTGATACCATCTTTGTCACAACCCAGACCTAGGGCATAGACGTGACACGATGAACAGGGAACCTGAAGAGACCCCAAACAAGTCTCTTAACGTATCATTACACATCTTTGGTCACAGAAGTAATTAAATAACAATAAGAGAACACAAAATAAGGACAAAGAGGCTAAGAGAGTCTTTCATAGCTTAAAACCATACAAGAGTCAATAGAGTCAAAGCTTAAATCATCATTACATAACTTGTCTAACAACACCTCTAAACATAGAATTGAGTGGGGGCCAAGATAACTTTCTGGGCTCACCGTCATAGTCAAAAGTGTACAATAAAAGAAAAAGAGTTTTTACATAAGATAAGATCAAAAGATATTATCTTCAGAGTTGAGGACTCACCAAACTTGCTTCAAATATAGTACTAGCCACGTGGAGGAAGATGATGATCAAGTGGAGCTCCGATTCCTACATGGTGTGCAATCCTAGTTCAAAATCATGCAATTCAAGAGTGAAATAATGTGAGAAAACTTAATATAAATCAACCCACCAACACTTGGTAACACCCTCATGCAAGAGGCATTGAAACACTTTATCAAAGCTCATTATAGATCATAGATTCATAACTCAAAATATGAATAAATAGTCAATATTTTATAAAATTCCAACATAGTTTATAGCCAAATTCATAATAAGTAGTACCCAGAAGTAAATCAACTTAGAAACATGCAATTTATATAAAACGAAAAGTTGGCACCATAGGTAAAGGACCTAATGGTTGAAATCCATATACCTCAAATTTTGAGATTTCCTTGATGAAGATTGGAATGAGAACTTAACGCTTGAATGAATTTCTTGAATTTGGAATAAGTTTGGGACACTTGAATTTGGGTGAAATATTTGGCCAAGTGTTAGAGAGGGTTTTGGGGGGACCTATCAATGCATACACCTCAAAGTCAAAGGAATCTCAATATACCGGTGATGGCATCGGGCACTTCATCCACCCCTTGCCTCCTTTGAAGATTTTGGGGAACGTCTTGAATGATATAGGGTTGAAAAATGACTAAATATAGGTGTTTTTATGCATAGGAAGGCTTAGACCCAAGACCCTAAGGCCTTGGACCAAAACAGTAAAAATTGGCAGCAAATAACACTGGTCCGTGCCCTGGCCATATCACGCCAATGGCACAGATCCTCTCTATTTTTCATAAAATTTGTAAAATGAAATTTTGCTATGGTTGCTCTAAACTTGGGGTTTTACCTATTTTCCATACAATTTTGCCTCCTGATCACGAATATGAAGTCAGATTATTGATATCATGCACAAATTTTGAGATATATGAAATTTATTAATTTGAGCATTTTCGAGGCATATTTTCGGGCACTTTTTAGGGTGTTTGACCTTTCTGGAGATAAGTAGGTTAATTCACTCAACTTGCTTGCAATTACTCCAAGTCTACCATATTCCCCATGGGATTCGACCCTAACCTTGGTTAAATTATATATCTTCGCAATGACCGCTTTTAACCTTCAAATATGTGGTGTAGCTTGGGTGACATCAAGATTTTGGCGCTGTTGCTGGAAATATAGCTAGACTGGTTTAATTTGTGTAATACAGGAATTAATCCTTATTTCTCTTATTTTATGGGTTTTGTTATTTTATTTTGTTTTAGCGTGCAGGTGTAGTGTATGTAAAACACTCAAAAGTCAAGGTAGACCCTTGATTCTATTTGACCCTAAGATCCAAAAGATGCAAAGAAGAATGGCCTAGAACAATGCAAACAACACTACAAACAAGGAAATGAATGCAACACTGAACCAGAACAGTGATAATAATTACCTATCACCACTTGAGGATGTTAATCCAAAACCATAGGTTCTTCAAGCCACTTCTCATACATGGAATCAATATTGACCTGTCTTTATGGTGATGGATGTCACTAGAGCTTCCACTACCGGATGATGTTAATTGTTTTGAGTGGGTTACTGCAAATTCTGCAAAATTGTGGGTTGTTCGCGGGCCTACCATAAGAGGATTTGCATAACCATATACATAATATTGTTTGATCTATATGATGGGAAGTCAGAATCTGTCCATGGATGCCATTGGGCTTCGTGTCTTCTCATTGTCTCTAATATGCAATGCAAAGCTATGGCTATCTGAGCTTCTACAGAGTTTAATAACCAGCTGGGAAAAACTGTAGAAGGCCTTTTTAGAGAGGTTCTTTTTTAGGTCAAAGAAGCTAAAGTTGAAGGACTATATCAACAGCTTTGAGCAATTGCCTAGTGATTCAATTAGCACCACATGGGAGAGATTCATAAAGTGCCTCAGGAGTATCCTAGACTACAACATCATTGTTGATGCCTTAGTGGAGATCTTCTATCGAGTTCCAGACAAAAATATCCAAGCTGTTGCTATCATTATCATAGAAATCTCATTTCTAGATCATCTATTTTCGATGATTGCTAAAAAGTTAGAGAAATTGGTCAAGACAAATCATGTATGGGCATGAGAGACAAGTCAACAACTAAGAGTTTATTCTTAGTCAGTACTAGTTCAACATAGGCAAAGATAAATGAGGATATGATGTAAGAGTTTACTCGGGTTAGTACTAATATTGAGTTATTGATGAAAAAGAACCAAGAACATGTGAATGCAATAGTTCATCAACCATCATGTGCACCCATGTATGAGGAGTCTTACTATGAAGAGGACACTTGCTTCATCACTGATGAGATAGTAGGTTTCCAGACCAATGCCCAAGGGTCGAACCAAGACTATTGGTGCCAAGGTCAAGGAAACCAAGGTATGAACTTTATCAGGGATAACACTTTTAGAGACAACAAATGAGAAGGTTATTATGATAGGAACATGGGGTAGGACAAAGATGCTGATTGAGGATGCAAAGATGGTTACAGAAATGGTTGGTATGTACTACCATATACTCAAGTCCAGTACTGGTAGTTCTTTGTTGAAGAAGGCTGACTCTTAAGATGAGACCTTAAAAGGGATGAAATCTAACATCTCCAATATTAATCAAAAAATTGAATCTCATTCTATTGCTATCAAGTAGCTGGAGCAATAGTTTGGTCAGATGTTGACTTAATTAAACCAGCGACAGAAAGGTACATTGCCCAGCAACACAATTCAAAACCCAAAGAATAAGAGGCAGTGTATGGTAGTGACTACATATAGTGGAAAATAGACCATAGACCCTCCGATGCTAGTTGATGATAATGTTTATGAGGAGATGGTTGAGAGCAAGGATGCAGAGGCTGGAGTTGTTCGTGCCAAGGATGGGGTGAGTGATATAACAGTGATGCCACAATAGTTGAAAGCCATTCCTAGACCTCCCCCTCCTTTCCCACAAAGACTCAAAATGAAAGAGGAAGAAGGTAAACTCCAGCACTACATCTACATACTAAAGTAACTCTTCATGAATATTCCTCTCATTGAGGCATTGGAGAAGATACTTGGGTATGCAAAATTCATGAAGGACTTGGTCAGAAAGAAGTGGACTATGAGCTAGAAGCTCTTGTAAGAGATTCAACATTATAGTACAATAGCAGTAAGGTCCTTAGTGTAGAAGCGAGAAGATCTCGGAGCATTTACCATACCCTACACAATTAGAGATGTTGAGATCGCAAGGGCATTATATGATCTAGGCGCTAGCATTAATCTAATGCCTCTTGCGGTGTTCAAGAGGCTTGGCTTGGGAGACCCTACCCCAATGATCATGCAATTGTAGATGGCTAACCGAAGAGTGAAGATACTTGTCCGGATATTATATAACGTCCTTATCAAAGTGGATAAATTTATATTCCCCGTAGACTTTATGATCCGTGATTATAAAGTCAACTTTGAGTCTCAATCATCTTTAGAAGTGCTTCCTAGACACTGGGCGAGCGCTAGTTGATATGGAATTAGGCTAACTCAACTATCAATTGAATGATGAAGAAGTCGTCTTCAATATCTATCAGTCGATAAAAGGGCTCGATGACTTGAAGATGGAAATTTGGGCACTTGGTGATTTTTGAGTAATCAAGTTGGCCATGTTATGTCGTGATAATAAATTAGGCACCACTTGAGAGGCAACCCAAGATATTTGATGTGATAGTAGTAGTTTTGCTCTATTTTTAGCTTTTTGGACTTGTAGGTAGTTTAATTTTAGCATTTTGGTTCATACCACGACTCGTAAACTAACTCATATATCACTTCTAATGAGCAAAAGAATTGTGCACTTCTATCCATGAGCCAACTTTATGACTCATAGAAATAACTACAGGTCATGAATGGGGCTCGTGGACCCCAGGTAAGATTCTTAAAAATGTCTAAGTGTTGGGGGCTTTTACGATCCAATCTACGAGCTATATGTCTATGCACGGCCTGTAGATAGGTTCGTGAAGCCAATTTATTAGATAAGGGTTTTTGCTACACTACAAGACGAGGTTCTACAAATCATAGAAATTTCTACGGCCCGTGGTCAGGGTTTTGCAGGGCCTAGGCCCAACTTTCTCCAAACCCAATCAATATGTAAAAATAGGGGTAAATTAATTTACCCCTCATTCTGGGAAAATTTCCCAAACATACCCTAACATTTACCACTACCCCATGACTCAAACCACAGCCCGCCTACCCTTTATTTTTTACAATAATATTTCGGCCACCTAGGGTTCTACCCATTTTGGTCTCCTCCTTCAATTTCTCAACTTTGGGATCCAAATTCAGTAAGTTTTTAACTCTATGTTTCTTATATTACTAAAATTGGTATCATTAGGTTAGGGTTGTTGTTGGGTATGGTATTTCGAAGTTCGTGTGCTTACAATAGGTGTTTCCCTTGTATGTGATATATTATGTACTTAACATTGATTGAGTAGTCACCTTTGCTTTGAGTTATGTAAATGCCAAAATATGTGATTGGCCGTGTCATGTGTGAATGATTATTTCTTCAAATCATGTAGTCACATATCAATGGAAGTACATGGAAATTGTTATTCAAAAAATAGCATGTGATTATATATGTGTGCATAGTGGCATAACTTTTAACTATCAAATAGTTATCAGAATGTGGTGAGAATGTATGAAATGACATTTGATGGGGTAGTGTATAATTTCGTATTTGGGGCATTGGGAAATTTTTTGGGCTATTTAATTGCATAAATTTATTACTTCAGTGTTGAATATAATTGTTGTGGTCTATTGATGATTTCATTTTAGGACCCATTTGATAGGCTTAGAAAATCCAACCTACTAGAATTTTCACACCACGAGAGTCTTCTACAGCCCATGAAATAATCCACTAGCCATAGTTTCCCCTCATGAGTTGATTAGTAGCCTAAGGTTTCTGAGATATCATCAGATGAAACCTCCTATCGATCACAGTTTAGTCTACAACTCATAGACAGGTTTCGTAGGGTGATACTGATGTGCTGTCAAAATATAACACATTTGATGCCTAAAGCTTGAGATTTTATGTGTTCTCAATGCAATATTTATAGTTTTTAGGTGTTTTTGTGTTTGTTTGTTATGGGAAAAACAAGTTGGCATAATTTTTAGAAGATTGCAGACTTTTTATAGTTTTTGCAGACTTACGAGACTCTCTACGAGTCGTAGAGGCATCTACGTGTTGTAGAGTTGGATTTGTAGGGATTTCTTGTGTTGGATAAAAGTATGAAGATTTAAAGTTTAGCGACACGAGATTTCTTTACAACTTGTAATTCACTCTACAAGTCGTATTAAGAGGTTTTATAGAAATTTCCAGTGTTTTCTAGTATTAGACCAAGTGATGCAGATATGGACTACGAGAGGTCAATACGAGTCATAGATCAGAATATGAATCATGAAGATATTTCATAGTAGTAAAGTCCAAGATTCAAGAAGCTTAACACGAAAGTCCAGTTACGACTCGTACACCCAGTTACGAGTCGTCACTACGAGTCGTATCAGCTATCGATCAGTTTTTCTAATATTTTTAGGGACTTGTCTATAAATATAATAAATAGTAAATATTAGGTCATTAGATGCGGTTTTCATAACATTACAACAAATTTAGATAGAGAGCACAAAATTAGAGCATTTTTAGGGTTTTAGACTTGGAGACTAAATATTGGAGAAGAGAATACAGTTGTGGATTAGATTCATTGTATCTTTCAACCTTGTGATTCTCAATAAAAATTGGGTTTACTTGTTCTTCAATCTATTCGGATAAGATATTAATTATGTTTTCTCAATTTATAGTTTCTTTATCTTCTCATAGCATGAGTGGTCAAACCCACAACTTGAGGTTGTGGAAACCATGAATATCTAACCAAATAATCCCGAATTATTTTCAATTCTTAGTTAAATCTCTTCATTTTGCATGTTTTCTAGTGTTTGCCAACATTAGAACTCGCCTAGTGTTACCTTCCTGATCCAGGTGGTAATAAATTGAAAGCGAAATTGATTAACAAGATTTGATGATGTGTTCTCGTCTAATCAACCAAACTAGACCAAGAAGAGGTTAGCTGGGACTATGTATAATGGTTAGTATAGCACACTACGGAGATAGGCTAAGTCCTATAGTGAAATTCGACCTTTACCTTTGACCAAAGGGTTAGAAGAAGTTAAATTACCATCCTGCATGCAAAATTCTAGTTGAGAATTGTGATATCCGTGTATATTAAGTTAGTGAATCACGGGGAACACAATACCCAAGTTGCTTTCCATTATTGATTGTCTTCCATTTTAGTTAGTTTATTTAATTTCTTATCAATCATTGCAACCCCCCCTTTTTAGGAACTTGAGTTAGTTAATACTTGAATTATTTATTAGTGAATTAATTTGTAAAGTCTTCATATTCTCTGTGGAATGCGATCCTAACCTTGGTTAGATTTATTACTTTGACAATGATCGCTTTGACCTCAAAAGAGAGGTGTATCTTGAGTGTGATCAAAGAAAATGGCATTATTGCCAAGGAATACGATAAGACTTTAATTGAATTCACTAGTAGTATAATTCTAGTGTTAATTTCTTAGTTCCATTGTATAATACTAGGTATTGGATGCCCAACACATGGAGTCAAGGCAATCCTTTAGCTCCAATGGACTTAGAGATTGAATGGGTTACAAGAAAAATGGCTTAAGCAAATGGTATTATCATGGTTAATGAAGTTATGAATCAGAATGTTGATGCTGATGATAGGAATGACAATCCACCTCCTTTGGAGAATGGGCCACAACCTAGGAACTTCAATGAGAATTCTTAAAGATGAAATCAATATAGATTAAATCCCAGTGCCATAGATGTAACGGGAGCTATAGTGTTATCCCCACTACTGGCCAACACTAAGTTCACGATTTCAAGTGGATTGCTTCAAATGCTTCCAAATCATAGTTTATTCTTGGGTCAACCATCTAAGGATCCTTATAGCCATCTGCATAATATAACTTTTATTTGTAAGAGTGTGATGGGCATACAAAATCTTTCATTAGATGCTATTGGATTGCATGTTTTCCCACTATCTCTTATGGGTAATGCAATAGTGTGGCTATCTGAGCTCCTATAAAGGTCGATCACCAGTTGGGCAGATTTACAGAAGGCCTTTTCAGAAAGGTACTTCCTGAGGTCAAAGAAGCTCAAATTAAAAGATCAGATCAACAATTTTGAGCAATTACCTGGTAATTCAAATAGTATAATGTTGGAGCGATTTACTAAGTGTTTGAGAATCATCCTAGAGCAGAAGATTATAGATGATGCTTTGGTAGAGATCTTTTATCATGCCCTAGATGAGAATAGCCAAGCTTTTGCTAATACTATAATGGGGGCATGTTCATAGATCAACCTTTCGCAAGGATTGCCGAATGGATAGAACAAGTGGTCAAAACTAATCGTGCATTAGGGCAATGAGAAAGAGCTTCTATGAGGAGTTCATGTTATGTTAATATTGGTTCTGAGCAAGCTAAGATCAATGAGGAGATTATGCAATAACTTTCTCAACTCCGCATAAGCATGGGTATGGTGATTGAGCAAAATCAAGAAAGAGTGCATGTGGTAGTCCATCATCCTCCTTGAGTGCCAATGTATGATGAGACTTATTATGATGAGGATGCTCATTTTGTGAGTGATCAAGTAGTGGGTACCGGACCAATTCATAATGGTCCAATTCAGACTATTGGCGTCAAGGTTCTAGGAACCAAGGTCGGAAC